>CM070818.1:3816040-3833540 GCA_036326025.1 Chrosomus eos | reverse complement strand
AAGTACATAGCCTGCTCTGTCCTGTCTGTCAGTGGCTTGTCGGACATAGCAACAGTAACTAAAGGGGGCGGGTCTCTGTGAATGGTCAACTCTCTTCAATACAGTCAGATTAAATGAAATGTGGATTTTATCTTTGCCATGATTGACAGCTGCGTTAACTAACGACAGAGAGCAACCGTTAGACACTCAAACGCATCTACTTTTTCTTCACAAAAGAGGTACACACTTTTAGGGCGTAGAATAAGTAATCGAGATTGCGATCTTTTAACGATGAGTGCAGCTCTACTCCAGATTCATCTTTATTTGTCCTCGTCCGTCTCAAAATGTATTCATTTGCAATTCCAGAAATGGAATGAAACTGAAGTCACATGATTCATTCCTGGTGTTAAACGTCCAGGTTTGGATACAGGAGTAAACGCAGAGACGGACGATAATAAACAAGGCCTTTAAATCCCGCATGCGATGTGAGCGTGTGCTGTACCTGCGAGAGCTGACTGGCTTTATACGCGGCCAGTGCCTTCAGATACTCCTTCCTCGCCGCCTCCGTCTTCCTCTTGTACACCTGAGAAGGACAAACACTGGGATTTTATCCGTACGTGTGTGTTGGTGAACACTCAAATGCACTCACTAGTCCATCTTCTTGAACTTGAAAAAAAAAATCTGTCATTTTTTTTTTAGCTTTAAATATTCAGAATAAGTCCCAATGCCGATAATTAAAAGTGAAAAAAAAAATTAAGCTTAAAAAAAATTTAAACTTTAAATATCAAAATAAAAGTCCCATCTCAGACCCATTGGCCACATAGAAAAACTACCAATGCCGATAATTAAAAATGATTTTTTTATCCCACTCCAATTTCAAGCATAAGTGTATAAGTTATTATTATTGTGTATCTTTTCTGTTGTCACACTATTTTGCTTGAAATAAATAAATTACATTTTTTTTTATTTAAACTTGATAAACTAAATCTGTAAAATTAACTAATTTAAACGTTTAATGTTAAAATAAAAGTCCCATTTCAGACCGATCAGCCACATAGAAAAACTACCAATGCCGATAATTAAAAATGAAATATGAATTGAACTTGATAAAATAAAAAAAATCTTTAAAATAAACAATTGCAATTGTAAACTGCAAATGTCAAAATAAAAGTCCCATCTCAGACACATCGAAACATTACCAATGCTGATAATTTAAGAAAAAAATGTATTTGAACTTGATAAAAAAAGTAAAATAAACTATTTAAACTTTAAATGTCAAAATAAAAGTCCCATCTTAGACGCATAGAAAACCAACCAAATGCAGATAATAAAAATGCCAAATATCGTCCGATATATCGGTCAACCATTAGTTCTAAAGACAAAACTTAAGAAGAGTTTGAACTCCTGAGGAGAATGTTCTGAACACTCACTGGTCCATCTTGTTGAGATATTCATGAATGCATGTTTGTACCTGTTTCTGCTCTTCTCCCAAACTATCCCACATGGAGGCGACGATCTTGGAAACCTCTCCGAACGTGGCGTTGGGATTCTGGCCTTTAATGGCGGCCTGTGTGTCCCGGAAGAACAGCGCGTACGCCGACACGGGTTTCTGCGGCTCGTTCGGGTCTTTCTTCTTCCGGCCCTTCTTCCCACCGACTCCTTTGCGTACGGGAGCAGAGGATGCTGGG
This sequence comes from Chrosomus eos, assembly GCA_036326025.1. NCBI lineage: Eukaryota > Metazoa > Chordata > Actinopteri > Cypriniformes > Leuciscidae > Chrosomus > Chrosomus eos. The sequence goes on along the minus strand of CM070818.1, from coordinate 3,831,873 downwards.
ACGGGGTGGTCCGGCAGAGACGGAGAGAGAGTAATGACGCCCGGAGACACGGACAGAGACACCGGAGAATCCACCAGAACGCTCTGCTGAGCCGGAGAGACACGGCACACGGGAGAGACGAGCGGGAAACGGGAACAGGGATCAGTTCTGGCACATTCAACAAACATAAAACTCTTCGCAATGTCAGAATAGTCGAGAACGTTTTGTACTCCCAAAAATATTTCTTAAGATTGTGCGAAATAGTGGTCGACCCATATTGATTTTTAATTTAAGCTTAAAAAGTCAAAATAAAAGTCCCATTTCAGACCAATCAGCCACATAGAAAAACTACCAATGCCGATAATTAAAAATGAAAAAAAAAATTGAACTATGAAAAAAAAAAATCTGTAAAATAAACGAATTTACTTTAAATATCAAAATATCGAATTTACTTTAAATATCAAAATAAAAGTCCCATCTCAGACACATCGGCCACATAGAAAAACTATGAATGCCGATAATTAAAAATGAAAACTGACAGAAACCTCATTAATAAAAAAGACCGTGGCAAACGCAAAACCCACCCGCCTGAAATCGTCCATGTCGTCGTCGTGCAGCGAGTCAGACGGCGAGTTGGTGGCGGACAGCGGTTGGTCAGGTGACTGTGGGCGGGGCAGGATGGCTCCGCCCCCTAGACTCAGGCCGAGCTGCGCGCTGAGCTCTGATTGGTCGATAGTGGTCAGCTGGTTGTGGCCCAACAGGCCGTGGTTCATGTCACTCAGAGGGACGTCGATGGTCATTGGAGAAGAGCTACTGAACTGAGAACCAATCGGATGGCCGAGATCCTGAAGCGGGAAATAATAACACATTAATTGTATATTTAAAACAATAATATCCAAGTAAAAACCTAAGGTAATATTGACAAACTATATATCATTTGAAAGCTTATAATCATAGTTTTCATATTTGGTGACTGTTTTTAAAATAAATTACAGAGGAGCAGTAATTTATCAATTTGCAACATGAATATTTCATGCTAATTAGGCGGGCTCTGGCCTATATTTTAAAATAGCGACGAACATGAAAAATCATGAAAGATTGATAGAAACCTCTATTCAAAAGATAACGTCCATTCAATTTTATGAGAAAAAAAAAGGTCCGAAAATGTTTTGAATATAAAGAAAAAAAATGATGGATTCTAAATTTGTGATGCGGCACTACGTGTTTTTTCATATAAAATTCTGCCAAACTTCCCATATTACTTCTGAATAGGATGTTTACTTTAATAAATCATGGAAATAATGGTTCAGATCACTCAAACCATATATGGAAATGGTGTGTGTGTGTGTGTGTGTGTGAGCTTACCATCAGGCTCAGGTGCTCCAGCGGCGCCGGCGCGCTCACGAAGGTCGATGCGAAGGACGGGTCGTTTCCTCCCACCACAGCGTTCCCGGGAACACCGGAGCTCTCCCCGAAGTGAGCCACCACATCAGACACGCCCAGAGCAGAGTCAGTGTGTGTGAGTGTGTGTGTGAGCGAGTCCGGGTCCAGCGAGATCGGCGGGATCTCAAACTCCTCGTCACCCAGACTGGGGGTGTGAAACGTCTGCACGCACGCACACACACACACAAACACTTCACTGTTAAACATTTCAACAAAACCAAAGGCTGAAATCGTGACATGATTCATGTTATGATGAGGTGTGTGTGTGTGTGTGTTGTGTGTGTGTGTGTGTGTGTGTGTGTGTGTGGTGTGTGTGTGTGAGAGAGACATTGTTTGTTTATGTGTGTGAGTGAGTGAGTAATGAGCGAGTCACAAGTGTGTGTGTGCGCGTATGAGTGAGTTTTTGTGGGTGTGTGTGCGGGCGCGTGTGTGAGTGAGTGTGTTTGCGCGCATGTATATGCGTGTGTGCTTGTGAGTGTTTGTTTATGTGTGTGAGTAAGTGTGTGTGTGTGTGTGAGAGAGTGTGTGTGCACATGTATGTGGTGAGTATGTGCTGTGAGTTTGTTTATGTGTGTAAGGTGTGTGTGTGTGTGCGCTTGTGATGTTTGTTTATGTGTGTGTGAGTGTGTGTGTGTGTGCGTGCGTGTGTGAGGCACCTCTGCGTGCTGGATTTGCGCGGGGAACGTGGAGAGTCGTACCTCTGAGGAGGACAGGAAGTGATGCCCCTCGTCGGTGATGGACAGGAAGTTGTCATTGCCTCCTGGAACTGAGAAAACACAAACACACAACATGAGGAACGTATATCAATTTATAATTTCAAACTTTAATAATGTGAACGCTGATGCAAATTGATTAAACCCTAACGAGGTGATTTTACGTACAAAAAACACCTTTAGTAAAGCACCTGGTAAATACTTATAATTATACATTTTATATTTAATATATACAAAAATAAAGAAAAATGAAACATTGAAAATTCAAATATATAGGAAATGAAAATTCTAATAATAATTTAAAGACATTGCACTCAAAAAGAGCAATTTAATATTCAAATTATTTCACGGGAATAATAACGTCACGCAACTCTGACATACAAAAATATAGAACTTTATAACGTAAATTTCCCAGAAGAAATCAGACTAATTCCCCAACATCTCCCGGTTTTCCATGAGCGTGCGCTCCGGTCACCTTCTGCACGGCATCGAATCCGTTAAACGCCTGCGGATCCAGGAACTCCGGGTCACCGGGATTCCCGCTTCCGTCCGAGAGATCCGCGTAAAAATTCAGGTCCATATTGCGGTGAACCGAGAAACGTAAAACTGACCGACGCAAGAAACCGTCAAAAACGCACACAAGAACTCCGTGACGTCACGAAGACCGAATCGGCCACGCGCGTTCGATCATTCCGTTCGATTCCAGGCCTGCGGTCGCGCGCTGCGGTTCCGATCACATAAAAAAACAACCGTTCCAACCGTTTAAAACATACTTTACACTCTCAAGACGAGAAACAGACACACTGAATCAATCGCGTGTGATGACTCCGACTCGAGTCCGCAATGACGTGAGGTGAATGACAGCACAGCACGTGACAAACTCCTCATACATGAACACACACAACAACACTCTTCGTGAATAGAGAGAATCAGCTGCTGTTATGAAGGCTTTGAAACGCGTTCAAAAATATATGCGTTTAAAAACATCCGATCGACTCGCGCTTTTCCAGCTGATCTCAGCGCTGCTCGTGCACGAGCGTCAGGAACCGTAATCGAGCCGGAATCACGGATCTGACGCTCGAGGGGGACGTACGTCATCATTTAATATATAATATAAAGCGATGACGCTCTTTTATAAACAAACGGGGTCAATATATCGTACATTTACACAACTAAAAGCGAGAATACTGTAAACATCATTAGTAGTAACTAAATTGTCGTTTAAAAAATAATAAAACCCATTGGCGCGCTGTAATGGTATGTCCCACGCCTATTAAAGAGTAAACATTACGTGTTTCCATTCATGACTATATAATTAATACTTCAATGGCTCCAAGTATATTCTACATTACGTTAAGGTGTTAATGCGTGTATATTTAATCCGATAATTGTGGATATTTGAAGAGAGAGTGTGCTGATGGGACTGAATGAGTTTTCACATGATGCTTCGGCTCTAACTTATAACTTAACACACATTCAGCACTTTCTACTGACAGCCTTGCCTTCTTACCTCCATACTCGCCTGAAATCAACACGCTTTTCTCTTGTTTATGTGTGTGAAGTATATGTGTGTGTCCGATCAAAGCGATTCAACGGAAAAAATCACAAACAAATCGCCCATCACGGAACCCGATCTTCCGGGTTAGAGATGAGCGGAAGTGACGTGGAGGCCCCGCCCAACACAGAAAACCGTTGTTGTTTTTCTTCCGTAAGACATTTCTATAAATGGGATTTTTCAAACAAATACTTTACAGTTCGGTTTAAATTTAATATATATTGCTTTGTGAATATCACGTAGAAAACATTCAGTGAAAAAACTAAGTTAATGACAGAAATATTACGTTTATTATAATAACGTAAATACAATATTTCATGTTATAAGTAAAAAAAAAATATGCAATTAGTGCATCATATTATTTATAAAACTCATTTATTATAGTTTTAAATATTAAAATGGTATTATTTTGTTAAATACTAAGCTATTTTTTCTAGATGGTGATTAAACTGCTTTGCTGAGGTAAATGTAACTAAATATTGAGTAGTATACAATATTTTTCATAACAATAAATGTAAATGTTATATACTACTGCATAACTATATTTAGTGCCATAAAACAACCCTTAAAATACAAAATATTAAATCGAAAAAAAAGTATTATCGACAAAGTATTAATAACGTAACTTAAAAATTTCTGCATTTTAAAAAATAACATTTGAGAAGTGCTTTAATTTTTAATCGTTACTGAGCCGTTTAAAAATATTCTCAAATTTATTTGTACATTTGGTTTTTATAATACTGACCCTTAATAAAGAATGTAGCGATATTTTAAACTCAAGTTATTACATATTTTGTAAGATATTTCATTAACAACAACCAGGTAGAGGGAATCATATTTGTAAGATTAACATAGTTCTGTCTTTAAACATTTATTCCATATATATCAAAAACATTATTATAAGAATATAAATCTCCACTGTTGCTTAGTAAGATAACACCAATCCGGGGAATAACAAACTAATGTGTTAATAAACCTTATGAATTTAAAAATGTATGAATAAAAGAGTCAGAAACAATAAAAACACAAAGTTTGCATGTTTAAAAGAGATGAATAACTGTCGTTTTTTTATTTTAACGTGATAAAAATAGCAGATAACACTTGAGATTGTTAAAAATGACAAAGAAATTCACAATCCCTGCACATGAACATGTGAGCAACTTATGATAAAAAGTTAAAAAATAAAAATGCATAAACCTCCACAAATAAAGCAGGACAAACACAATGAGGTCCGGGATGTAAAGCGGGAGCAACAGTTTAAACATCGGGACATAAAGCATGTATTGCTACGATGATCTCCAGCTTCTACAACAGCGGTCCAGAGCGAGCGGGTCACATGACCATTGTGGGACGCCAACCCTGACATCACAAATACATCAATAAATATACAAAGAAATGTAAAAAAAAAAAGAGTATTTATACTTTTATCTCCTTATTTATGCTTATATGTCTACATTTAACTCATGAGAAACAGATGTCGTTCCCTCAACATGTGAAAAATAAATCAGAAATGTATTAATTATTATGATGTCACGGTTGGCATCCCATAGACACGGCTCTCGTCACTGCAGCCAAACGCGGTTCATCTTCTGCGGGAAGCACAAAACCACTGTTTTCAAACAACAAAACGAGTCACTTAGACTCTAATATACATCATAAGTTAGTGCGTCATCTCTAATGTCGTACGCATCACCGCTATGATGCGTCACGCTGCATTTCTGGAACTTTTGTCGCATGAAAACGAGCTTTTTGTGTTTAGACGAAGATCGCACATCACTGAAACGACATTAGCTTAATGTCTCACACACACACACACACACACACACACACACACACACACACACACACACACTAGGTCCAGTATCAAACGCTTCGGCCCTGAGTCAGTCGCGCGATTGGTCCGTCACATGCACCTGGTTCGATGACATCATATGTGTGCACAGATATTGCTGCATGTTGTCATACGGTTGTGGCGGCGCAAAAACTAAAATCAAATTATTATTATTATTATTACGGCTGGCAGACTCTCGTCAGTGATAATCGTGACACACTCTCGCTGGCGTGTGATTGGCTCTCAGGAGTAGATGGTGATGACCTCACTTCCTGCTCCCCGCACGAGCAGGACTCGCTCGAGACCCTCGGTCAACACTTCCAGAAACTCCATGTCTGAGGGAAACAGTCAAGGAGCATCAAGAGTTCGATAGAAGAAACAGCAGAAGGATACAGTTCATTTAGTCTAGACTGGAATAATTCTGTTCAGCTCTATAGACCTTATGTGGCCCCGCCCCTTTTCCGCTCTGTGCTCGTTGTCTTTTGTCTTACGGTTTGTGTTTCTACAGCGATCACCAACCAAAACACGGCAGTTGCACAGTAACACTGATGTAATGCGGTCACAGTGTGTGTGTGTGTGTGTGTGTGTGTGTGTGTGTGTGTGTGTGTGTGTGTGTGTGTGTGTGTGTGTGTGTGTGTGTGTGTGATGCGTCAGTGCAGCAGTGTTGGAGTAGTAGTGCTTGTAGTCACTCTCTGCTTTCAGGTACCCCTGAAAAGGTAGGTAGTCCTCTGTTTTGAGGGGTGAAAAGAGGAGCCGAGTGTGTAAGCCTCCTCAGCCGGTACATAGCCTCTCCTCTGCCAAGATCTCGTACACGCCTCCCTGTGGCACACACGGTAACTGGCCCCTTGTGGTTCCAGGCTAAGCTGTACGGGATCCCGGAGCAGCAGTGGCCCCCAGAGACACGGCATGAGGCCCATCGGGGAGTGGACACGCCCTGATGCCCGTCAACCACTGCCCCAGTTATGGGTAAACAGTGAAGACCCCAACGGCGGCGCAGGCGGAAGAAGATGGTGATGTGAGAACACCACAACGGCTGGGAAGAAGGCAACCCCAAGCCACATGGGTTAACTCGGGAGGGTACAGTGGCTAGGGGAGCAAACCTGCAGCTGGAGACCGGACCACCGGCAGCCCCTGTAACTCCTGCCAGACGGAGGTCGTCACGGGTTCCCTCGTGCCACTGGAGGTCATCTGGTAGGAGTGAAGATGGTGGGAGTGAGGTCTGCGCACCCACAGCCTCACCTTAATCCTCACCTATGCTCAAGCCTCTTGCCCCCAGCACTCCCAGCAGCCCCACACTGCTCACCCCTGCGATGGGGAAGGACCTGGAAAAGATGGTCCAAAACTGGTCTGCTCCCCACACTCCGGAGGGTACGCCGCAACCGTCGGGGCATTCCCCCTTGCGGTCGAAAAACCAAAGTGAAAAATAAGCTAAGCATTGCTTGGTGGAGCATTCGCACACTGCTGGGCCGAAACTCCTGACAGACCCATCGCAGGACAGCACTGGTGGCCCTGGAGCTCGCAAGATATAACATGGACATAGCAGCTCTCAGCGAGACCAGACTACATGGGGAGGACTCCCTGGCAGAGGCTGGTGCTGGGTACACTGGAACGGGCTCCCCGAAGGCACTCGCCGTAACCATGGAGTTGGCTTTGCTGTGAAGTCTAAACTTCCCGAATCCCCCATCGGCATCAATGAAAGACTGATGACATGGCGCATTCCCCAGGCAAAGGAACGCTTCACCACTCTCATCAGTCCAATCTTGATGCCGAGCACAACACCAAAGAGGATTTCTCCAGAGCTCTTGATGCCATCCTACAGAAAACCCCGGCTACGGACAGGCTCATACTCATGGGAGATTTCAATGCTAGAGTGGGCACGAGCTAGCCTGGTAATACCAAACTCTGCTACTTCGCTTTGCTTCATAGACAGAGTCTGGCATGGCATCATTGAAAAGTGTTTTCTTTATCGCGGGGTTGGTGGGGGGGCGCTCGTCTGAAGTATAAAATCATTGGTTACCCGTAAGCCAATCACAGAACGTTTGGTAATGAGTGTGTTATGCACCAGCTCAGCCGCATTGAACTTCCCACTGTAAACACATTATAATGCGAAAAAAAAAACCATCGTGCGAAATACCGGAGTGAACACGGCTGTCAACAACTTTTGTAGATTATGTGAAGTAAATCTACGCATCCACGGCACAATCGGGGCCTCTAAACTAATATTTAACAGTAAAGAGAAACAGGAAAATATTTGCAGCCAACTGTCAAAGTTAGGATTAGTTCTGTTAAACACAGCTCTCTGTTCATCTCGAGTCAAAGTTAGGATTAGTTCTGTTAAACACAGCTCTCTGTTCATCTCGAGTCAAAGTTAGGATTAGTTCTGTTAAACACGGCTCTCTGTTCATCTCGAGTCAAAGTTAGGATTAGTTCTGTTAAACACGGCTCTCTGTTCATCTCGAGTCAAAGTTAGGATTAGTTCTGTTAAACACAGCTCTCTGTTCATCTCCAGTCAAAGTTAGGATTAGTTCTGTTAAACACGGCTCTCTGTTCATCTCGAGTCAAAGTTAGGATTAGTTCTGTTAAACACAGCTCTCTGTTCATCTCGAGTCAAAGTTAGGATTAGTTCTGTTAAACACGGCTCTTTATTCATCTCGAGTCAAAGTTAGGATTAGTTCTGTTAAACACAGCTCTGTGTTCATCTCGAGTCAAAGTTAGGATTAGTTCTGTTAAACACAGCTCTCTGTTCATCTCGAGTCAAAGTTAGGATTAGTTCTGTTAAACACGGCTCTTTATTCATCTCGAGTCAAAGTTAGGATTAGTTCTGTTAAACACAGCTCTCTGTTCATCTCGAGTCAAAGTTAGGATTAGTTCTGTTAAACACGGCTCTCTGTTCATCTCGAGTCAAAGTTAGGATTAGTTCTGTTAAACACAGCTCTCTGTTCATCTCGAGTCAAAGTTAGGATTAGTTCTGTTAAACACAGCTCTCTGTTCATCTCGAGTCAAAGTTAGGATTAGTTCTGTTAAACACGGCTCTCTGTTCATCTCGAGTCAAAGTTAGGATTAGTTCTGTTAAACACGCTCTCTGTTTCATCTCGAGTCAAAGTTAGGATTAGTTCTGTTAAACACAGCTCTCTGTTCATCTCGAGTCAAAGTTAGGATTAGTTCTGTTAAACACGGCTCTTTGTTCATCTCGAGTCAAAGTTAGGATTAGTTCTGTTAAACACGCTCTCTGTTCATCTCGAGTCAAAGTTAGGATTAGTATCTTGTTAAACACAGCTCTTGTTCATCTCGAGTCAAAGTTAGGATTAGTTCTGTTAAACACGCTCTCTGTTCATCTCGAGTCAAAGTTAGGATTAGTTCTGTTAAACACAGCTCTGTGTCATCTCGAGTCAAAGTTAGGATTAGTTCTGTTAAACACGGCTCTTTTCATCTCGAGTCAAAGTTAGGATTAGTTCTGTTAAACACAGCTCTTGTTCATCTCGAGTCAAAGTTAGGATTAGTTCTGTTAAACACAGCTCTTGTTCATCTCGAGTCAAAGTTAGGATTAGTTCTGTTAAACACAGCTCTCTGTTCATCTCGAGTCAAAGTTAGGATTAGTTCTGTTAAACACAGCTTTGTTCATCTCGAGTCAAAGTTAGGATTAGTTCTGTTAAACACAGCTCTCTGTTCATCTCGAGTCAAAGTTAGGATTAGTTCTGTTAAACACGGCTCTCTGTTCATCTCGAGTCAAAGTTAGGATTAGTTCTGTTAAACACAGCTCTCTGTTCATCTCGAGTCAAAGTTAGGATTAGTTCTGTTAAACACAGCTCTCTGTTCATCTCGAGTCAAAGTTAGGATTAGTTCTGTTAAACACAGCTCTCTGTTCATCTCAAGTCAAAGTTAGGATTAGTTCTGTTAAACACAGCTCTCTGTTCATCTCGAGTCAAAGTTAGGATTAGTTCTGTTTAAACACAGCTCTCTGTTCATCTCGAGTCAAAGTTAGGATTAGTTCTGTTAAACACGCTCTCTGTTCATCTCGAGTCAAAGTTAGGATTAGTTCTGTTAAACACGGCTCTCTTTCATCTGAGTCAAAGTTAGGATTAGTTCTGTTAAACACAGCTCTCTGTTCATCTCGAGTCAAAGTTAGGATTAGTTCTGTTAAACACAGCTCTTTTCATCTCGAGTCAAAGTTAGGATTAGTTCTGTTAAACACAGCTCTCTGTTCATCTCGAGTCAAAGTTAGGATTAGTTCTGTTAAACACAGCTCTCTGTTCATCTCGAGTCAAAGTTAGGATTAGTTCTGTTAAACACAGCTCTCTGTTCATCTCGAGTCAAAGTTAGGATTAGTTCTGTTAAACACAGCTCTCTGTTCATCTCGAGTCAAAGTTAGGATTAGTTCTGTTAAACACAGCTCTCTGTTCATCTCGAGTCAAAGTTAGGATTAGTTCTGTTAAACACAGCTCTCTGTTCATCTCGAGTCAAAGTTAGGATTAGTTCTGTTAAACACGGCTCTTTGATTCATCTCGAGTCAAAGTTAGGATTAGTTCTGTTAAACACAGCTCTTTATTCATCTCGAGTCAAAGTTAGGATTAGTTCTGTTAAACACAGCTCTTATTCATCTCGAGTCAAAGTTAGGATTAGTTCTGTTAAACACAGCTCTCTGTTCATCTCGAGTCAAAGTTAGGATTAGTTCTGTTAAACACGGCTCTCTGTTCATCTCGAGTCAAAGTTCAGGATTAGTTCTGTTAAACACAGCTCTTTTTCATCTGAGTCAAAGTTAGGATTAGTTCTGTTAAACACAGCTCTCTGTTCATCTCGAGTCAAAGTTAGGATTAGTTCTGTTAAACACAGCTCTCTGTTCATCTCGAGTCAAAGTCAGGATTAGTTCTGTTAAACACAGCTCTTTATTCATCTCGAGTCAAAGTTAGGATTAGTTCTGTTAAACACAGCTCTCTGTTCATCTCGAGTCAAAGTTAGGATTAGTTCTGTTAAACACAGCTCTCTGTTCATCTCGAGTCTGTCGGAAATGCTGCAACTTAACTGCAAGATTACAGCCTGACATGGCAATATTTAAGACTGGGAAAGAAAGGAGACACTGACCTGCCAAAAGGGGGCCAGTTCGAGCGCGACTCCAAGGATAGGGTTAGAGGGGACACAATCGCAACTATCGCTTTGCTGGCCTTTGGCCTCCCCAGTTTCTCGCTGATGATCGGCAATATTTGATCAATTAAACTTTTACCATAACCTGTCGGGAGTAGGGCCACGACATCACCTCCATTCAAAATGTTTTCCAAACACTCTTCTTGTTCGTCCTTCAGTTTGGAAATGCCGGGACTATTCTCCACAACAGAGCGAATTGCATCCCTTGTCTCAATATCCGCGGTCGTTTTCGATTTCCTCAATCTCAAACTCGGCGCTTAGCGTCTACGTCACGTCTCTCAGCCCGCCCTCTGTCCGCTGATTGGCCGGCTGTTTCAGGCCGGAGGAAAACTGGGAGATAGGTCGATGTCTCAGACTGAAAATGAAATTGAGCGGAAGTACGAAGTCTGACGTAGTCAGGCTAGAACGAGCACCTGGTGTGGAGTAAAGTCATTGGCCAGCATGGTGTGGGGAAGATGAACCGTGACGAGCTCAGACTCCTCTCCCTCTGTGCAGAGCACCAGCTGGTCATTACTAACACCGTCTTCCAGATGAAGAACAGGCTGAAGACCCCCTGGCAGCACCCCCGCTCAAAACACTGGCGTCTTCTTGACTAGTCTGTCAAGACTGTCTGTCAAAAGGACAGACAAGATGTCCTCACCACCCGTGTTATGCGTGGAGCTGAGTGCTGGACTGACCACCTCATGGTCAGATCCAAACTACTCATGAGCATTCAGCCCCGCGGCCCGAGGACAGCTCCAAACAACTCAACTGTACAGCGCCGAATAGCCTCACCACCAAAGACAACCTCCGACGGCTCCTTGCTGAAAACCTCAACAAGATCCCGGAGGAATCAGCCGACTGGCCAGCTCTGCGTCAGGCTATTCACAGCGCAGCCTCAGAGGCGCTCGGCCAATCAAGGAAACTCCACCAGGACTGGTTTGACTGTAACTCAGCCGAGATGAGTCTCTGGCACTCGACAGATCAGCCTGGCAGGACCTGTGCCACTGCAGTCTCTCAAACACACCAGACCAACCGAGACCGACCATCCGAGAGGCGCATCGAGAGACACCAGTGGGCGGCTGGTCCTGGTATCTGGTTCCCCTGCTCCATCTGTGGACGAGTGTTCGGCTCAAGAGTCAGACTCAACGCCCAGGAGAAGTGGCACCAGCGGCAACGTCACTGAACCCTCCCACTCCTGGAGCAAGCGCCATCATCGTACACGATGGACAGCTAAGAGAGTGTGAGTGTGAGTGTGTGTGTGGTGTGTGTGTTTGAGTCATTTACAACGGCTTCAACGCGGCTCAACCAATCAAAATCAAGGACGGGAACTATCCATTTTATAAGACTGTTTTTGACCCAGGAAAGTCCCTGAGAGACACAGCAGAATGAGGGAAGGACACAGTTATTATATAATGATCAGAGTTATGGCAGATATAAGCGGCAGAAGGATACAGTTCTCGTCCCCGTCCGTGTTCCTGGGCGGCCCGGGCATGTTGAGCAGCACCAGCCGAGCATCATGGGACTTATTGACGATCACCTCGTTGAGTTTCACAGCCGTGTGCATCCGCCGAACATTAGACTGATCTCTGCCAGAAATAAACACATATATTCACATACATTACACTTAAATATTCAAATATGATATTATTATAACATGATATAATGAAACAATAATTTTTGTAATTATAGTAATTATTATAAATATGCTGATATAGTTAGCCTGGCTCCGCCCTCCTACGCACTTCCGCTCAATTTCATTTTCCTTCAGTACTACGTCTGGGATTGTGCTGTAGACTTCGGTTTCCAGAAATCAATTTTTTGTAGGACCAATCAGCGAACAGAGGGAGTGGCTGAGAACGATGACGTTGATGTCGACTCGTGCGTTATTCTGAGTTGTAGTAGTTTAGTAATGGCAGAAGAGACAGATGCGAGGGAAGCCATTCGGCCCGTTGTGGCAACGCCGGAGCAAGAACAATCTTTGCTTAGTTTTGTGTTTATGGCCATCCTCCCACGGGGTTCAGGGAAAGACATATGTCACGACCAAACGTTAGCGATTGGTTATGGCAGATAGAGTGACTCAGGGCAGATCCAATAGTTTTAGACTTCAATAGAGTTCCCGCCTAAAAGGAAGTTAACGCTTGTCAATGGAGCGGTGCCAGACTCTCTGTACAAATGAAATGTACGATAGTCTGGTAGAACCAGGCTAGATATAGTAGGAATAAATGTAAAATAATAAAAATCTAAATAAATAAATATATTTTTTTATTAAATATATTTAGAATTGTAATATTTCCTATTACTTTTTTTTATTTATTTCTATATTATTGTTATATAATATTTATTAATAAATTATAATAATTTATAAAATACATATTTAAATCGTTTATATATATATATATATATATATATATATATATATATATATAACATTTGCATTTTAACAACAATAATAATTATAAATATGCTATTATAAAATTAAATATTAAATATATTTAATTTATTAATAGTTTACTTATATGAAATATTAAAATTATAAATATATTAAATATAATACATTTATAGTTTTAATATTTGATATAAAAGTAATACAATTAAAATAAATAAATAAAAATACTTTAACAATAAGTATCAGGGATGCAAACACATGTCTGGTCAAAAAAGAGAGAGGTAATCGAAGCCTTCGCCCCGGGGGAAATATCCAGATCCCTACATTGCCGTCAACCCCTGCCACCCCTATAAAGTTATGAGCGCTTCAACTATGAGAGTGCTTGCCGCACGCCTACATTTGAAATAACGAACTTGAGAGCGCAAAAGACACGATATGTGAACGGCCCCTTGACGAGCTCCTCCAATCAGAATTCACACGGAACCGTCGCAACTCTGCTGTCATTATTTTAAGCCCCGCCCACCAACTCTATACACCAACTCTATATCAACTATATATATAATGTGATTGGTTGGACTAGAGTTAGGTTTTTCCAGCTGGAAAGCCAACGGAGAGTTGCTAGACGACTCTGGCTGCTAAATACATTTTGCTGCCGCTAGGGTGCGTCTAGATTTCTAGGCTAACAGCAAGCGTTTTTTTCAGTGGTGGAAATCCATTAGCTACTAAAACTTCTTTGCCGTTGTGGAGAGCGCAGTGCATGGCTGCATAGCAACGGCAGACGCCACGGGAAAATCTCACTGAATCATAGTATTATTTGCACCTTAAAAACAGAAACTTTCCCAGCACCACTATATCAGTACGTGACCTTGAGCGAGTGTGTGTGTGTGTGAGTGCATGCGGGTGTGTGTGTGTATGTGTGTGTGTGTGTGTGTGAGAGAGACTCACGGGCGTATGTTCAGCATGTCCCTGAAGCCCTCCGGTGTGCTGCAGCACGAGGCCGTGTGTGAGTGTGTGTGTGTGTTGCTGAGCAGCTGCAGGGCTCGGTCTTTGGTCCAGGTCATGTGGACCCGCCGGTGATCCGAACTCTTCTCCGGTCCGTCCGTGTCGTCGTCCTCGTCAGAGCCGATGCTCGTCAGCCGCAGCATTGAGTTCCTGTCCTTCACCAGCTGTGCCTGACACACACACACACACACACACTTCAGAACACACTCACACCTCATAAACGCCAGCAATATCACAGCAATATTACAGCAATATTACAGGAATATCACAGGAATATTACAGGAATATCACAGGAATATCACAGGAATATTAGGCCGCTGTCACTTTAAGAGCTGCACAGACCCAATATACTGATACACAAAATGGGTTTGTTGGAATCAACTACGAATTCAAAATCTAGTCAGGTGGAAATTGAAAGCAAAAATGTATATTTCTTGTTAGTCTAATAATAACCCTCATTATCAGTGGTGTGAGTGTCTACTGCGGTCTATCTAGGGTTCAGGGACAGCGAGTCTACAAGCAGACACACACTACAAACACTAGGGGTGCGCAGTACTGACTATTATATTATATCTCCTTATTTACTGGGATTTTATCAATAACGATGTATCTTTTCAATCAAAGTTTTTATGGGTATATGATGCATACATTTAAACAGGTTAAAATGTGTTTATAAAAGGTAAACAATCTGTATTAAGACATTTTTAACCTATTTAATATTAACTTATTTTTTATTGAACTGTTGTATAAAATCAACCAATCACACTTGTAATCGTGCTGATATCTGGAGGAAAACGGCACTCTTCATGTGATGTTGATTAACTACATTAAATGATATAAATATAAAGATATAGAGATGTATCTTAGCCCTTGCATTTGAACAGAGTAAATTACGCAGTGCTCACAGTGTGTGTGTGTGTGTGTGCGCTAGGTGTGTTTCAGTGAAGTGCGTGACATACTCGATCCTGTCAGATCACACACTGTTAATGTATATGACACACCCCTACACACACACACACACACTCGTCCTGTAACCTCTAACACAGGCTACATCTGCAGCGCTACAGCTGAGCGAAAGCTGGAACTCACGTCATCAAAGCTCCAGCGAACTCTCTTCAGTCCAGGAGAAAACACACACACACACACGAGCAGGGTGAGCATATGAGCACACACACACACACACACACACACACACACACACACACACACACACACACACACACACACACACACACACACACACACACACACACACACACACATTGTGTGTGTGTACTCATATGCTCACTCTGCTCGTGTGTGTGTGTGTGTGTGTGTGTGTGTGTGTGTGTGTGTGTGTGTGTGGGAGTGTGTGTGTGTGTGTGTGTGTGTGTGTGTGTGTGTGTGTGTGTGTGTGTGTGTGTGTGTGGGAGTGTGAGCGCGCACTGCATGGCGCGGGCGTGAACACTTGCATTTTACTTTCAACAGTGGAAACAACTTAAAATACTCTATAATTTCTGGTCATACAGAAAAGAATAATACAGCATTCGAAACTACTTTTATTTGTCCAAACTCACATTACAAGAAAACTTTGTGCTTTTGTAAAATAAAATAAAACAATCAGGCGCGCTTTCATGATCTCCATGAACTGGAGCGCGTCTCATACTGAAACAAAATATAGGCTACATATAAAGCTTGAAATGTTTACTTTTAAAGTCGGCATGAAACGGAAGTTTAGATTGACATTTTTTTCTTGTTGTGACGTATATTTGAGTGAAACGGCTTCTGAAATTTGAAAAAATGTAGGGCGGGGCTTGATTTCAT
>CM070818.1:3763540-3811040 GCA_036326025.1 Chrosomus eos | reverse complement strand
CAGGCACTTCACAGTTTAAACAATACACTAGTTAAACACAATCTTAGCCTTAGCGCAAAGTCAGAGCGCAAAGGCATTGTAATTTCTGCATCTATTATCAAAGTATTTATTAGTAAATAGTAATATACTGGAAATTAGTTGAAATCTAAATATTTGGTTAGTATGTTGATTTACGGTGTGTGCTCCTAAATTTTCTGGTTGTGCCCCTAAAAATTTCAGTTAGGGGCGCGCGTGCTCCTAGTGAAAAAAGTTAGTCTGGAGCCCTGCAACCCTAAAAACTTTAACTCTACTAAATGTGTTTAAACTCTTTCTTCCTGTGACGTTCGGCAAAGAGTTTATGTCATCAAAATAGCAACATTCTCCATTTAAAACACTGGTTACACTTTGAAGGTGTCCATGTTACAGTGTATTAAAGTATTAACAATAGCTACATGTACTCGCTATAGGGTTAGCGTTAGCATTGTGTTAGCTTCAGGCTAGCTGTATGATGATGACAGCACGCTCACCATCTCCACCACCTCCACGTAGGCGTCGATGCGCAGGTGGTACAGGAACGTGGCCAGGTCCTTCTTCATCTGGATGGAGTTATCCTCCATCTGAGCCACGGTGAAGATGCGCATCGAGCATTTACGCCACACCTGAGGCACACATTAGCATTTACATTAACATTTACGCCACACCTGAGACACACATTAGCATTTACATTAGCATTTGCGCCACACCTGAGACACACATTAGCATTTACATTAGCATTTACGCCACACCTGAGACACACATTAGCATTTACATTAACATTTACGCCACACCTGAGACACACATTAGCATTTACATTAGCATTTACGCCACACCTGAGACACACATTAGCATTTACATTAGCATTTACGCCACACCTGAGGCACACATTAGCATTTACATTAGCATTTACGCCACACCTGAGGCACACATTAGCATTCACATTAGCATTTACGCCACACCTGAGACACACATTAGCATTTACGCCACACCTGAGACACACATTAGTATTTACATTAGCATTTACGCCACACCTGAGGCACACATTAGCATTTACATTAGCATTTACGCCACACCTGAGGCACACATTGGCATTTACATTAGCATTTACGCCACACCTGAGGCACACATTAGCATTTACATTAGCATTTACGCCACACCTGAGGCACACATTAGCATTTACGCCACACCTGAGACACACATTAGTATTTACATTAGCATTTACGCCACACCTGAGACACACATTAGCATTTACATTAGCATTTACGCCACACCTGAGACACACATTAGTATTTACATTAGCATTTACGCCACACCTGAGACACACATTAGCATTTACATTAGCATTTACGCCACACCTGAGACACACATTAGCATTTACATTAGCATTTACGCCACACCTGAGACACACATTAGCATTTACATTAGCATTTACGCCACACCTGAGACACACATTAGCATTTACATTAGCATTTACGCCACACCTGAGACACACATTAGTATTTACATTAGCATTTACGCCACACCTGAGACACACATTAGCATTTACATTAGCATTTACGCCACACCTGAGACACACATTTGCATTTACACCACACCTGAGGCACACATTAGCATTTACACCACACCTGAGGCACACATTAGCATTTACACCACACCTGAGGCACACATTAGCATTTACATTAGTATTTAGGCCACACCTGAGGCACACATTAGCATTTACGCCACACCTGAGGCACACATTAGCATTTACGCCACACCTGAGGCACACATTAGCATTTACGCCACACCTGAGACACACATTAGCATTTACGCCACACCTGAGGCACACATTAGCATTTACGCCACACCTGAGAACCACATTAGCATTTACGCCACACCTGAGACACACATTAGCATTTACGCCACACCTGAGACACACATTAGCATTTACACGACACCTGAGAACCACATTAGCATTTACACCACACCTGAGACACACATTAGCATTTACACCACACCTGAGGCATTTACACCACATTTACACATTAGCATTTACGCCACACCTGAGACACACATTAGCATTTACACCACACCTGAGGCACACATTAGCATTTACGCCACACCTGAGACACACATTAGCATTTACACCACACCTGAGGCACACATTAGCATTTACACCACATTTACACATTAGCATTTACGCCACACCTGAGACACACATTAGCATTTACACCACACCTGAGGCACACATTAGCATTTACGCCACACCTGAGACACACATTAGCATTTACAAACACCACACCTGAGGCACACATTAGCATTTACGCCACACCTGAGACACACATTAGCATTTACGCCACACCTGAGACACACATTAGCATTTACGCCACACCTGAGACACACATTAGCATTTACGCCACACCTGAGACACACATTAGCATTTACGCCACACCTGAGACACACATTAGCATTTACACCACATTTACACATTAGCATTTACACCACACCTGAGACACACATTAGCATTTACGCCACACCTGAACACAATTAGCATTTACACCACATTTACACATTAGCATTTACACCACACCTGAGACACACATTAGCATTTACGCCACACCTGAGACACACATTAGCATTTACGCCACACCTGAGACACACATTAGCATTTACGCCACACCTGAGACACACATTAGCATTTACGCCACACCTGAGACACACATTAGCATTTACGCCACACCTGAGACACACATTAGCATTTACGCCACACCTGAGACACACATTAGCATTTACGCCACACCTGAGACACACATTAGCATTTACACCACACCTGAGACACACATTAGCATTTACACCACACCTGAGACACACATTAGCATTTACGCCACACCTGAGACACACATTAGCATTTACATTAGCATTTACGCCACACCTGAGACACACATTAGCATTTACACCACACCTGAGACACACATTAGCATTTACGCCACACCTGAGACACACATTATGCATTATGCAGATGATCTGCAAATCTATCTGCCATTGAAGCCTGGTGATGTACAAGGTACCTTAGTTGACTGCATCACGGACATTAAGCAGTGGTTTGCCCAAAATTTTATGCACTTAAATGAGGATAAAACTGAATATATTGTGTTTGGAGAATCTGTGTCTAACGGGTTTGGTCCCTGGTTTCCAACTGCCAGACAGACGGTAAGGAACTTAGGAGTGATTTTTGATAGTTCCTTTAAATTCAACAAACAGATTGATAATGTTGTAAGATTGAGCTTTTTTCAACTGCGCCTTCTGGCAAAGGTAAAATCGTTTTTAAACCGTCATGACCTTGAGAAGGCTATTCACGCTTTAATAAGCTCTAGACTGGACTACTGCAATGTCCTGTATATTGGTGTTTCCCAGTCCTCTGTTGACCGTCTCCAACTTGTCCAAAATGCAGCTGCCCGCCTGTTAACGAGCACAAAAAAACGAGACCACATAACTCCGATTCTTTATTCTCTCCATTGGCTCCCGGTACATTTTAGAATTCAGTATAAAATTTTAGTGTTTGTTTTTAAAGCCCTTAATGGCCTTGCCCCATCTTACATTTTAGACATGCTGACCATTCGTAATTATGGTAGGACATTGAGGTCGTCCAATCAACTTATGTTGGAAGTGCCCAGGTCAAAACTGAAACACTGGGGTGACCGCGCTTTTTCGGTTTCTGGACCTAAGCTCTGGAATAAGCTACCCAGTGAGATGCGTATCGTTACTGACCTGGGCCTTTTTAAATCAAGACTTAAAACGCATCTTTTTAAAGTGGCGTTTTGTACCTAGTAATGTGATGGCTCATTTATATTGATTTTATTATTTTATTTATCTGTTTCTTTCTTTTTCTCATTTATTATTGTATCTTTCTTATTGGTGTGTTGTTGTTTTAAATGTGTTTAATCTGTTGTGAAGCACTTTGGTTCACCTATCGGTCGATGTAAGGTGCTATATAAATAAAAATACATACATACATACATACATACACATTAGCATTTACACCACACCTGAGGCACACATTAGCATTTACACCACACCTGAGACACACATTAGCATTTACGCCACACCTGAGACACACATTAGCATTTACGCCACACCTGAGACACACATTAGCATTTACACCACACCTGAGACACACATTAGCATTTACGCCACACCTGAGACACACATTAGCATTTACGCCACACCTGAGACACACATTAGCATTTACGCCACACCTGAGACACACATTAGCATTTACGCCACACCTGAGACACACATTAGCATTTACACCACACCTGAGGACACACATTAGCATTTACGCCACACCTGAGACACACATTAGCATTTACGCCACACCTGAGACACACATTAGCATTTACGCCACACCTGAGACACACATTAGCATTTACGCCACACCTGAGAACACATTAGCATTTACGCCACACCTGAGACACACATTAGCATTTACGCCACACCTGAGACACACATTAGCATTTACGCCACACCTGAGACACACATTAGCATTTACGCCACACCTGAGACACACATTAGCATTTATACGCCACACCTGAGACACACATTAGCATTTACACCACACCTGAGACACACATTAGCATTTACGCCACACCTGAGACACACATTAGCATTTACGCCACAACCTGAGACACACATTAGCATTTACGCCACACCTGAGACACACATTAGCATTTACGACCACACCTGAGACACACATTAGCATTTACGCCACACCTGAGACACATTAGCATTTACACCACACCTGAGACACACATTAGCATTTACGCCACACCTGAGACACACATTAGCATTTACGCCACACCTGAGACACACATTAGCATTTGCACACCTGAACACCTGCATTACCCAACAACACATTAGCATTTACGCCACACCTGAGACACACATTAGCATTTACACCACACCTGAGACACACATTAGCATTTACGCCACACCTGAGACACACATTAGCATTTACGCCACACCTGAGACACACATTAGCATTTACGCCACACCTGAGGCACACATTAGCATTTACACACACTGAGCAACATTAGCATTTACGCCACACCTGGACACACATTAGCATTTACACCACACTGAGGCACACTTAGCATTTACCCACACCTGAGACACACATTAGCATTTACGCCACACCTGAGACACACATTAGCATTTACCCACACCTGAGACACACATTAGCATTTACGCCACACCTGAGACACACATTAGCATTTACGCCACACTGAGACACACATTAGCATTTACGCCACAACCTGAGACACACATTAGCATTTACACCACACCTGAGACACAATTAGCATTTACACCACACCTGAGAACACATTAGCATTTAGCCACACCTGAGACACACATTAGCATTTACGCCACTGACCTGATGAGACACACATTAGCATTTACGCCACACCTGAGACACACATTAGCATTTACACCACACCTGAGACACACATTAGCATTTACGCCACACCTGAGACACACATTAGCATTTACGCCACACCTGAGACACACATTAGCATTTACGCCACACCTGAGACACCATTAGCATTTACGCACACTGAGACACACATTAGCATTTACCACACCTGAGACACACATTAGCATTTACGCCACACCTGAGACACACATTAGCATTTACGCCACACCTGAGACACACATTAGCATTTACGCCACACCTGAGACACACATTAGCATTTACACCACACCTGGGGCACACATTAGCATTTACGCCACACCTGAGGCACACATTAGCATTTACGCCACACCTGAGACACACATTAGCATTTACGCCACACCTGAGACACATTAGCATTTACCACACTGAGCACACTTGCATTTACGCCACACCTGAGACACACATTAGCATTACCACACTGAGACACACATGATTACCCACACTGAGACACACATTAGCATTTACGCCACACCTGAGACACACATTAGCATTTACGCCACACCTGAGACACACATTAGCATTACACCACACCTGAGACACAATTAGCATTTACACACACCTGAGACACACATTAGCATTTACGCCACACCTGAGGCACACATTGCATTTAAGCCACACCTGAGACACACATTAGCATTTGCGCCACGCCTGAGACACACATTAGCATTTACGCCACACCTGAGACACACATTAGCATTTACACCACACCTGAGACACACATTAGCATTTACACCACACCTGAGACACAGGCACAGTTACTCCACACCTGAGACACACATTAGCATTTACGCCACAACTGAGACACACATTAGCATTTACGCCACGCCTGAGACACACATTAGCATTTACGCCACAACTGAGACACACATTAGCATTTACGCCACGCCTGAGACACAGGCACAGTTACTCCACACACACAACTACAGGAAGATGACCAGAATTAAGTGAGTTTATGATTAAACTGGAACACATATATATCGTATCCGGCTCCAACAATAGAGATTTCGGTTTCAGTTGAAAACGTATCTTTTAGTTAAGAGTTTAATGAAGTGATAACTTGTTTTATTTCATTTTTCTCTCTCTATACATGTGTGAAGAGTGTACACTGATCTCACTATACACGTTTGTGAGTGTGTGTGTCTAACAGTGTGTAGTCATGCCTTCATTTGCTAGGCTAGGTAAATGTTTTTATACGTTTTATGTGTTTACATTTTATGTGTATGTTTTAAAGCTACAATATGTAATTTTTTCCGCCGCTAGGTGTCGCTAACCTCTTACGATAACAAAGGCGTAGGTTGATGACGCAGTGATTCGCTGAATGATGGTCTTGCTGTCAAGCTGTGTACAGTGGTCTGAAGCAGGGGCGCGATTGCTAATGAGAGACAGAGATCACACACGAGTCCGGCAGATGTAGAGGAATATTTAATTCTACCGAACTACCCGCAAGTGCTGGATTACTCACAGGTCGGTTTATTGGATAAATGTTTTATGTACATGGACAGCTCAGCTGTCTAATAAAGTATGTGCGAGAGCGGTGTCGCTGTCAAGTCCAAGTTAGCCGCGGACGCTAGCTCTCGGCATCTCGAAAACGCCACGCCGATATTGATCCTCCTTTTAGTTCTCCTTGTTTGTCTCAGGCTGTGTCCGAAACCTCCCACTACTCACTATATAGTGGACTATATAGTGAGTTCGCCATTTTGTAGTGCTGTCCGAATGTATAGTGATGATTATTATACCCTATATAGTCCACTCAATGTATCCCAGAATGCATTTTGAAAAGTAGTGTACAACCGATGGTCACTAACCCAAGCCCTACATACCATCATGCATTGCGCTGATCGTAAAAATGGCGGATGGACGTCAAGGATAGCAGCGCGACAATACGAATTTGCGACAGTAATGCCGTAATCAACGGCGCCGAGAGACGATGGAGTAGTGTCCAAAGTGGTGTTTCTATTATGCTGGTGAGCTCACTATATAGTGCTCTACTCCCTACCCCATACATAGGGGTTAGGGAGTAGTGGTTTGAGTGGAGATTTCGGACACAGCCTCAAAGTCTGCTTGCCATGGTCTATAATGTTTGACCGAAACAACAACAGCGTGCCGCTAAACGTTAGCACTACGCAGTTGTCCACGTCTGTCGCCATGAATACATTATGGCTACGGCAGTGCGAGCGGAAACAGCGCGGATATTGTGTCATTAACAGGCAACATGTTTTTTCCGAGACGCCCACTTCTTTAAAATTGTAATTTCTCTGAAATAAAGAATCTGTGGAGCCGTTTGGGATATTGTAAGTACACAGGAAATATATCACACTGTGAAGGTGATTTTTGGATATTTTATTACAAAATTCTTACGTATTGTACCTTTAATTGTAACTGTGAAGCACTTTGGGCAGCAACGTTGCTATTAAATGTGCTATATAAATAAGTAAAAGTTGAACAGCAAAATCGAGTTAATTCAAAGGGAAGTTTTCATAACTCACTGGCAGATTTTGTTCATTTTTTAACTTTCGAGACATTTGCATTAACTGGAGATACAAAATTATTATGATTAAACTGGAACACATATCTGCCAATGGACTCATTCTTTCACTTTTTTTAAGACTTCAAGTTCTCCTTCATTTATACAGCGCTTCTAACAATATATATATTGCTAGCTTTACAGAGATAACAGGAGATTACAGTAACAGAGAGTGTTCAGGCTTTACAGCAGATCTAGAATAAAGTTATTGTCCAGATAAAGTTAGTTTTGATTGATTCACTTCCGTTGTAAAGATCATTAGTTATTAGCGTAGCGGCCGCTAACACACACCGTTCTCACAGAAAACCCTTAACGCGCTCCGGCCCGATCACACACAACAGTGTTTGGGGCTCGAGAACACAACCCATGAAATAGGTCACGAGGTGCAAGCATTGAATAATAAAAAATAAAAAAAAGTTATCTCCGCGTAAACTTAAAAAACGCAAACCTAAAAAGACTAAAGTTCAGCCTATAGATATGTGTGTTTGAATATATATGTGCGCAGACGTGTAGTCTTTCTTTACAAATTGACCTCAACAAATGACTTGTCTGGCCTTAAAGATGTATAATGCAGAATTATGAATCACTTCCACGTATCCATGTGAACTGGAATCAAGAGCAGGCCTTCACAGGGAGAGACTAGTGGCACTTCAGGAATACAGATGTGCAAGTATTAGTCTTGTAAAACAGCACACACACACACACACACACCTTGTGTTGCCTGAGCAGGAACGGCAGCAGCATCAGCATGCCTCCGTCATGGACGATCCACCACACGTCGATGAAGCCCTCGGTGCACGGCTCGCTGTTGCTCGGGAACAGAGAGATGTTTTTGGGCACCAGTAGAGCCAGATGAGCCGTCGTGGTGATGCGCACCGTGTCTAAACCAGGAGAGAGAGAGAGAGAGACTGAGAAAACTCCCTCAAAAACACTCATGGCAGAATCAGTGTCTGAAACGCTTCCATAAAGATTCAGCCTCTCTAAGCCCCGCCTCTCGCATGTAAACACTGCGCTCGGTGTCATCAATCGGAATGATCTCAGTCTGACTGAAGCTGAAGCTGTGCATGTACACCTGGCCATCAAAGGAAAACTCTCGACTAAACTCAACTCCAGTCCGTGCTCATTTTCATTTTCAAGAAGCGGCTGAAACGCACCATTCTTCCAGCAACACTTCCTCTTTTCTATTCTATATCTATCTATATATAAAATAAGACATGCGTTAGATTAGAGTAATATTGCTAGTTTCACTGCTTCTGTTGCTCATTTGTAAGTCAGGATGAAAGCATGTGCTGATGATTAATGTAGAGGCGTGTGCAGGTGTGATGGGAAGACTCGCTCTATCAGTCCCTCCAGAAAAACACCATTATGTGATCGCATGATTCCATGCATAATCAGCCGAAGTCTGCATATTTATGCGGGGGCATTTTTCAAATACGCCACACTTTCGCTGCATAAATTGCAGATTTCCGCGCAAAATATGCGGGCCATGCATGATTTCATAATCCCGCATTTTCGTTGCAAAAAAGTCACATATATCTCAGAAGAAAGTTGAAAAATGTTGCGTTTGCTTCACACAAGATCATAGACACTATAAGAAGTGGACAGAGCCGTCTCATTGGAACTCAGTTGAGACAGTTGAAGCCCATTTTTAGCGATTTTTGAGCACTTCCGTTCCTGACGCGCAGACTCAAACCGACTCAAACTAAGCTTGATGACGTGAGGAACCTGTCTGACAGATGTAAATCTTCTAGTAGCTGTGCATGAAAACTGCCAACGTTAATCTTGCAGAGACGGGGAACTTGAGCAAAGAGTTCTTTGGCGTGAGTGAGCAGGAGTATTTTGTCCCGTTGCTTTTATGGACTCATTATCTATGGGCTTCTCCCTTGACGGGTAGTCCCCCGATTGCCTGTGAGCTTCTCCTCCTGTCTGTACGGTCATTCCTGTACAGCGTGACAGAGAGTCGAGTGGTTATGACGCAGTCGTTAGCCTATTTTTACAAAAACTGTTTCTACGGGGCCATAATGTTACATAGAAGGTAATGGAGCCCTTTATACATTGTCGTGTTTCTTTAGAAATAAATAATGGACAAATGGAGTCTTTAACCGCCTCAGATGTAAAGTTATTCACCGTCAAAGTGGCGCCAAAATGAATGGGAGTCAATGGAAATGCTAACGCAAGTGAAGTTCTGCTACAAGATGGCGGCACCTGGCCGACTTCAACTTCCGGTCGATTACCCCCTTGCACAAGAGCCGCCGTTTCCCTGTTGCCATGGGAACGTTATGAAGTGACGTAATTACCCTGTTGCCATGGGAACGTTATGAAGTGACGTAATTACGGACGTGAACATCATCGAAAAGCTGTAAAACAGGAGCACACTTTTTTATTTATTAATGTTTCCAGAAGTTGTAACATATTCCTTTAGTAAAGCTCCAGAACTTGTTTGACTCGTCAATGTTTTGTAAGTTTGATGTGTTTATTAAGATCTGAAATATTCCAGCACTTTCTGTGATGTAGTGTGCTTGCTTTCATAGGAAGTAATAAGAAATGACTCTTTACAGTAAGGCAGTAGCCTAGTGAGAACAGGGAACAGGGGAATCACTTTCTCTCTTTCATCAAACCGCAGTTTTTGTAATTTCATGCCATAAAACTGCATAAATATCCGCATATTCCATCACATTTTTTAAGAAAACGTGCCGCATAATCAAGGATTTTTGCCCACAACAATCACAAAAAACTAGGGCTGTACTCAACCAATCTTGGTCGACTGAAGTCCTGAAATTTTTGAATAAAAATGACGTTAGAAAACAAAACGTTAAATTAATTAGCTGCGCTTGGTAGCTTTGTTATCCGCCTAAATGAATGATAAATAAACATAAAAAACTAGTAGGCCATTTTCAGTGTATTAAATAGTTTTTGGCCTAATTGTTTAGCACTGAGATGAGTCTGACACACGAGTCTGTCGGCTCGGACAGCGTTCATCACGTGCATCATGTTTATCATGTTCATCAATGCGCACACACGTTAGCTTACCGCTTTTAGCTGAGAGGTCATGTTTGTCGTCCAGCTGTGGAAGGCAACCTTTGCATTCGACCCTTTGCCCGTTATCAATTTTAACAAAATGCTGCCAGACTGTCGATGTCTGTGTTGTTGACATGTTAGAAGAAGACTATAGACTATTAAACGCTCTCACAATTAAATAAATAATATTCAGCATCAACCTTCTATAGCCTACTCATCTGTCTCTCGTCTGCAGTGGGTTGGGCTAACCCAGCGCTTCTTCCCCCCCCCCCCCCCCCCCCAGGAAGACATTACATTACAGAAAACAAAAAAAGAAAGAAATATAGATCATCTTACAATAACTTTATTAACATTGTTTTTTAGTCTGTAACAGAAAAGACATAAAGGTGACCTAGAATGGGGTTATTTTATTATTTTATAATGTTTTCTGGGTTGCCCTTATAATGTTAGTTTTTTTTAGATCAAAAATAGTCATAATTTAGAAATAAAAGGCATTTTTTCATCATCAATTTGCCTGAAATTAAAAAAAAGCAATCCTTATTTAAACTGTAAACATTTTTTTTGACCATTTGATACTGAAAAATAAAATAAAATATAATAAAAAATAAATTCAAATTGATCAGCCACATTAACTCTGGTATACGCATGATATATAAATCACTTTGTCCTATAAAACAAAAATGAATAAAACAATTTGTTCTGATTTTTCTTTATATCAAAATGAGGAAGTCAGGTGCTAACAGCGATGCTAACAGTGCTCGCTGTTTACTGAAGTAGCATTCACAATGCGGGACGATTGTTGGCCATATTCGGCACGTTTCTGCTGAAAAACTCAAGCGGCTTATCAGCGTGATTGGGGTGTAATGTCTTTAAGTGACGCCTTCATTAATTTGGCTTCATGCCGTCCGCTGCCAACATTTTTAGACAGTAAACACACAGGTCTTTCCTGGTCTCCCACCGTAGTCACAGTGAAGCCAAGCGCTACACACGCTTCGCCATATTTCCCCGTCTCCGCCTTCGAGAGACTTATGGCCTGCGTTTGTCTCATTATCTCCGCCTCTCTCCGCCTTTATTTTCATCCGTTAAATATTTTTCCATGGTGTCTCTTAAGGGTTTGTTATCTACACTTCATATCTCCTGCTCCGCGCTCTTGTTCGGTGCAAAAAAAAGCATGTTCCTCGGGGTCACCCCCGCGCCCCCTGGCATCGCTCTGAGCCCCCTCAGGGGGGCGCGCCCCACTATTTGAGAAGCACTGGGCTAATCCAAAACAAGTGAACACAGGGGGGTGTTCTGAAAACACCCCCATTAGCAGTTAGTGCTTTCCACATGAGGAAATGAACACGCAAAAAAATCAACCAATCAGAATTTTAGTCGAACCAGAACGCATCGACCAATTAATGGACTGGGACATTACAGCCCTAAAAAACTCATTTTTCTGGAAGGACTGCCTGAGGAAGGTTTTCCCGCTCTCAGAGAGACCCGAAACATAAAAACAATCTAGATTTTCTTGCGGGAAAAGAAAGCCTGTTTTATGACCCTTTTGAATGTCTAGATGTAGTTTTTGGTCATGGGTTACAGTGTTTTAATGTTAGTTCTGGAGCCTGCTGATATAAATGCCATGTGACACGAGCTCGTGTGTGTGTTCAGCAGCAGGTGTGATGGGAAGCACTCACTGATGAAGGTTTTACAGTGTTTTAATGTTAGTTCTGGAGCCTGCTGATATAAATGCCCATGTGACACGAGCTCGTGTGTGTGTTCAGCAGCAGGTGTGATGGGAAGCACTCACTGATGAAGGTTTTACAGTGTTTTAATGTTAGTTCTGGAGCCTGCTGATATAAATGCCCATGTGACACGAGCTCGTGTGTGTGTTCAGCAGCAGGTGTGATGGGAAGCACTCACTGATGAAGGTTTTATAGTGTTTTAATGTTAGTTCTGGAGCCTGCTGATATAAATGCCCATGTGACACGAGCTCGTGTGTGTGTTCAGCAGCAGGTGTGATGGGAAGCACTCACTGATGAAGGTTATATAGTGTTTTAATGTTAGTTCTGGAGCCTGCTGATATAAATGCCCGTGTGACACGAGCTCGTGTGTGTGTTCAGCAGCAGGTGTGATGGGAAGCACTCACTGATGAAGGTTTTAGTGTTTTAATGTTAGTTCTGGAGCCTGCTGATATAAATGCCCATGTGACACGAGCTCGTGTGTGTGTTCAGCAGCAGGTGTGATGGGAAGCACTCACTGATGAAGGTTATATAGTGTTTTAATGTTAGTTCTGGAGCCTGCTGATATAAATGCCCGTGTGACACGAGCTCGTGTGTGTGTTCAGCAGCAGGTGTGATGGGAAGCACTCACTGATGAAGGTTTTACAGTGTTTTAATGTTAGTTCTGGAGCCTGCTGATATAAATGCCCATGTGACACGAGCTCGTGTGTGTGTTCAGCAGCAGGTGTGATGGGAAGCACTCACTGATGAAGGTTTTACAGTGTTTTAATGTTAGTTCTGGAGCCTGCTGATATAAATGCCCATGTGACACGAGCTCGTGTGTGTGTTCAGCAGCAGGTGTGATGGGAAGCACTCACTGATGAAGGTTTTACAGTGTTTTAATGTTCGTTCTGGAGCCTGCTGATATAAATGCCCATGTGACACGAGCTCGTGTGTGTGTTCAGCAGCAGGTGTGATGGGAAGCACTCACTGATGAAGGTTTTACTAGTGTTTTAATGTTAGTTCTGGAGCCTGCTGATATAAATGCCCGTGTGACACGAGCTCGTGTGTGTGTTCAGCAGCAGGTGTGATGGGAAGCACTCACTGATGAAGGTTTTACAGTGTTTTAATGTTCGTTCTGGAGCCTGCTGATATAAATGCCCATGTGACACGAGCTCGTGTGTGTGTTCAGCACCAGGTGTGATGGGAAGCACTCACTGATGAAGGTTTTCCAGCTCTGCGGGTCCTCGCTCTGTCTCCAGGCGAGTGGCCAGCCCATCACCACAGTGTTGTGCCTCATGCCGCCCAGCCCGCTGGACTGGATCATGTGACTGATCCCCTCGCGGGGCTTCTGGGCCACGATGCAGTGGACGAAACCCTTTACTCGCTCCTTCTCCATCAGATGCCGGAGAGTCTGAGAGGAACACACACGTTTGCTCACGTTCACATACGTTTATTTTAACGTTATTTTTAACGTTTACAGTTAATAGAGATACCTGTCTCTGAGTTATGCATTTCAGAAATCTATATATACAAAATCAGTTATGCCTGGCTCACACTACAGGAGTTTTAGGCCAATTTATGCCTGATTTCCCCCTCCCGAGAATCTGAGAAAATATCTTGACGAGGACCTCGATCGGTTCCGATGTTCGGGCAGATTATCTGGTAATGTGAGGCGTTCACAGATCGAATCCTGCACCTCCCGATCTGCTCAAACATGTTTGATATTTATCGGGAGGAGCAAGATTGTGATTACGTCGGTGCTGTCACATAGCCAATAAGAAAGAAGTATGGCTGTCGTGGTGAAGGAATTTCCATTGAGGTCATTTTGAGTGACTCAACATTCGTGACTCGTGATATGCAGTATTATCTTTATTTATTTATTACTGAATAAATAAGTGTTTCGCTGTTGTTAGCAGGCTCGAAGACTAGTACATGTTCAGTAATGAAACCGACACTAAAAGAAGTGATTAAACAGAAGATACAAATGTCAAAATATGGGTCCACATAATATAATAACAGAACATAAACCTGGCAATAAGCTTGTTAGATCATTGTTATATATAACAGTTAGTTCCGATCCTCGAATCTCAGCTAACGAGAGGCTTTCTGCTGATATTTAACCCGTCTCGGCATTGCTCTGTGCGTGACCAGAGGTGTAGTGGGAAAAAAAGAGGTGGGTAAACTATAAATTCTGGTGGACCACGACGTGGTGGTCACCCGGTAAGGTGGGTCACTGCCTACCGGTGTATGTGTGTCCTGATGACATTGCTATAGGCAGGGCTCGACATTAAGCCTTTTCATAAATCTGTCATTCACTTGTCCGAGTAAAAAAGTCGCTCGTCCGGATTATTATTATTTTTTTTTTGGTGTTAATTTATTCTGAAACTGTCAGGATCTGGGTTACTTCTCTGCTCTCTCACTCTCCAACCCACACACATACTCTCTCATCTTCACTCTGCATTCACCTGTTGATCATCTCAATCAGCGCTCTCGCTGCTTTGCGCTCACACCTGTGTCTTGTCTTGTCTGATTACTCAGCCTACTTCTAGTGTTTGTTCTCTCTGTTCTGTGTCGGATTATTGTGTGAGTAACGCTCTCTCATTTTGTCTGCTATTCTGGAATCTAACCGTTGTCTTGTCTTGTGTAGCAGTATTCGCCTAGTTGTATCCTGTCTCGTTACCTGCCTATGGTGAGCCTCACCTGTAGATCTCCCTACTCGGCTGCCTACTTCAAGGACCTTTTTCACTGAGAGTATTTTCTGTTCATCGCTATCTCTCCCGACAAAGTATCCTGTGCAAAGCTGTCTCCTGGAGAGTACCATTTTGTGTTATTAGTCTGAGCTATCTTTCTTGAAGCTGTTTTTGTTGGACATTAAAGACTTTGCATTGAATTACCTTTGCTTTTGGATCCTTTTGTATCACGCACTGACAGAATAATCCGACCAACATGGATCCAGCGAAGGAGGAATCTTTTTTTTCTGCTGTAGAGATCCAAGGAGTTATGTTGGGTCGTCACGAGGAGGAATTGTCTGCTGCCAGAGATGCCGTGGAACGTTTGGCCGCACAGGTTAATGATCTGTCTGTTCGCCTCCTTTATGCTCACAAGGAATCACCAGCTGTTCTGAGTCATCCATCTCTTCCTGAACCCCGTGTGAACAATCCTCCATGTTATGCAGGTGAGCCGACTGAGTGTAGAGCCTTTTTGACTCAGTGTGAGGTAGTTTTCTCCCTGCAACCACAGACTTACACGGAGGATCGCGCCCGCATTCCTATGTGATTTCGCTACTGACTGGGCGCGCTCGAGAGTGGGGAACCTCCATTTGGGAGGCTGGGACTTCCTGTTGTCACTGTTTTGATCTCTTTAAGGAGGAGATGATTAAGGTTTTCGACCAGTCGGTTTCCGGACGCGAGGCTTCGCGTCTTCTCACCACAATTCGTCAGGGGAGGAAAACAGTGGCTGATTTCGCTATTGAATTTGCACCCTTTCCACCACAGCTGAATGGAATGAACCTGCCCTGGTCGCACGTTTCCTGGAGGGTTTGAATGTGGATCTGAAGGAGGAGATTTATGCTCGCGGTTCACCGGCCCAGCTCGACCAACTGATAGAGCTGGCAATTCGCCTGGATAAGTGCTTTGAACAACGGCGTCGTGCTCGTGCAGCTCCCACCTCTCTTCGCGAGTCTCCTCTCCCTGTCACCGCTAGACCTGACTCAGAGCCCATGCAGTTTGGTAACATTCGTCTTCTTCCTGAAGAGAAACAACGTCGCATTATCCAACAGACTGTGCCTTTACTGCGGCGCGGCTGGCCACTTCGCTGCTTCATGTCCAGTAAAAGCCAGAGCTCGCCAGTAGACAGAGGAGTACTGGCGAGCGCGACTGTAACGTCCTCTCCATCCAGATCCTGTACCACCCTGCCCGCCGTCCTTCGTTGGGCCGGTTCCACCGTTTCATGCCCCGCGTTGATCGACTCAGGAGCTGAGGGGAACTTTATTGATGAGAGATGGGCTCGGAAACATAACATCCCCCTGGTGGACTTTAAGGGGAACACCACCGTCTTTGCCCTGGATGGTAGTGTCCTTTCTAATATTCACCTTGTCACCTGTCCGGTGAGTCTCTCTATCTCGGGAAACCATCTAGAGACTATTTCTTTTCTCATTTTTCAGTCTCCATATACCCCCATTGTGTTAGGACATCCCTGGCTAGTCCAGCATAATCCTCATATTGACTGGGTTAAGAATACCATTTTGTCTTGGAGTCTCTCGTGTCATGTTAACTGTTTAGTGTCTGCTATTCCTGTAGTTTCTTCTGTGTCTGTTTTTCAGGAGGAACCTGGTGATTTGACTGGGGTCCCGGAGGAGTACCACGATCTGCGGGCGGTTTTCAGTCGTTCCCGGGCCGTTTCTCTACCGCCTCACCGCCCCTACGATTGTAGCATCGATCTCCTTCCTGGCACCACGCCACCCCGCGGTAGATTGTATTTTCTCTCGCGGCGCCCGAACGAGAGGCTTTAGAGAAATACCTCACCGAATCTCTTGACGCCGGTATTATTGTTCCGTCTTCCTCGCCAGCAGGCGCTGACTTCTTCTTTGTTAAGAAGAAAGACGGATCGTTCCGCCCTTGCATTGATTATCGGGGGTTGAACGACATAACGGTCAAGAACCGCTATCCCTTGCCCCTTATGTCGTCGGCTTTTGAAATCTTGCAGGGCGCAAAGATCTTTACTAAACTGGACTTGCGCAACGCATACCATCTCGTTCGCATTAAGCAGGGAGACGAATGGAAGACCGCGTTTAACACCCCTATTGGGCACTTTGAGTATCGCGTTCTTCCTTTCGGGCTGGTCAACGCTCCCGCTGTATTTCAGGCGTTGGTCAATGACGTTTTGCGGGACATGTTAAACGTCTTTGTATTCGTATATCTGGACGACATCCTCATTTTCTCACCCTCACTCGAAGTACACGTTCAACACGTTCGTCGGGTTTTACAACGATTACTCGAGAACCGTCTCTTCGTCAAGGCTGAGAAGTGTGCTTTTCATTCTCAATCTGTTACCTTCCTTGGTTCGGTGGTCTCTGCTGAAGGTATCAGCATGGATCCCGAGAAGGTGCGTGCGGTTCTCGATTGGCCCGTTCCAGATTCTCGAGTTGCTCTCCAACGATTTTTAGGTTTTGCTAATTTTTACAGACGATTCATTCGTAACTTTAGTCAGGTTGCCGCCCCTCTATCTGCCCTCACCTCGACTAAATCTAAGTTTGTTTGGTCAGAGATGGCACAAGACGCGTTCGATCGACTCAAGAGGTTGTTCACCTCCGCGCCCATTTTGGTTACCCCGGATCCTGAGAGACAATTTATAGTCGAGGTCGACGCTTCCGACGTAGGGGTTGGGGCTATTTTGTCGCAACTTTTTTTTTAGATGACAAGGTTCATCCGTGCGCCTTCTTTTCCCATCGCCTTTCACCGGCGGAGCGCAATTATGACGTTGGTAATCGGGAACTTTTGGCGATTCGGTTAGCCTTGGGGGAGTGGCGGCACTGGCTAGAGGGAGCCAGTGTTCCATTTATCGTTTGGACTGACCATCGTAACCTCGAATACATCCGTTCCGCTAAGAGGCTTAATCCTCGTCAGGCCCGTTGGGCATTATTTTTTGGTCGTTTAGATTTTTCGATCTCTTTTAGGCCAGCTTCCAAGAACGTTAAGCCCGATGCCCTCTCGCGGCTGTTCGGCTCCACAGAAGCAGCTTCGACCAAGGAGGTTATCTTACCCCAACACTGCGTGGTCGGAGCTGCTGTCTGGGGAGTTGAGCAGACTGTGAGGAAGGCTCTCGCTCTCACTGTCAGACCCCCTCGTGCCCCGACAGGAACGTTATTTGTTCCCACGACCGCTCGTCCATCCGTCCTCCAGTGGGGCCACGCCTCTAAGTTAGTCGCTCATCCTGGAGTTAAGGGCACTTTGGCCACTATTCGTCGGAGATTTTGGTGGCCCACTAGAGAACGTGACATACGTCGATTTGTAGCTTCTTGTCCTGTCTGTGCCCAAACCAAGTCAAGCAATACTCCGCCTGCGGGTCTCCTCAGACCACTTCCTATTCCGTCACGCCCCTGGTCGCACATAGCTTTGGATTTTGTTACCGGTCTTCCATCGTCCGCCGGCAACTCGGTTATTCTTACTGTAGTCGACCGTTTCTCTAAGGCTGCTCATTTTATCCCACTTCCTAAACTACCGTCCGCCCGAGAAACCGCCCAGATAATGGTAGATCACGTTTTTAAGATTCACGGTCTCCCTTCGGACATTGTGTCTGACAGAGGGCCCCAATTCGCCTCTCAGTTCTGGAGGGAATTCTGCCGACTGATTGGGGCGTCCCCCAGTTTGTCGTCAGGATTCCATCCTCAGACCAATGGTCAGGCCGAACGGACCAATCAAATTCTCGGACGTATGTTGCGCAGCTTGACTTCACAGAGCCCAGCATCCTGGTGCGACCAACTAGCCTGGGCCGAATATGCCCATAATTCGCTACCCTCGTCCGCCACTGGGTTATCCCCATTTGAATGCTGTCTCGGTTATCAGCCTCCACTTTTTGCTTCTCAGGAGTCTGAGAGTTCCGTGCCATCCGTCCAGGCTTTTATTCTAAGATGCAAGCGTACTTGGAGGAGAGTGAGATCTGCATTGTGTCGTACTAGGGCGCGCACTCGTAGAGCTGCTAATCGTCGTCGGGTTAAAGCTCCTCGCTACGTTTGCGGGCAGAAGGTGTGGCTTTCCACCCAGAATCTACCTTTTCACGAGGGCTCTAAAAAGCTTATGCCCCGTTTTGTTGGTCCTTTTTCTATTTTGAAGGTCCTTAGTCCGGTAGCCGTCAAACTAAGATTATCTCGCCAGTTACGTCGGGTACACCCTGTTTTTCATGTGTCCTGCATCAAGCCTGTCATTCGCGCTCCCACCCGTCCTGCACTTCCTCCCCCGCCTCTCGACGAGGTGGACCACATTTACAGAGTTCGCAAGCTTCTTGACGTTCGTCCTCGGGGGCGTGGCCACCAGTTCCTGGTTGACTGGGAGGGCTACGGTCCAGAGGAGAGGCGGTGGATTCCGGCCCGGGACGTCCTGGATCGCTCGCTCATCGAGGATTTCTATCGGTCTCGCCAGGCCCCTTCCTTGGGAGCGCCGGGTGGCGCTCGTTGAGGGAGGGGTACTGTCAGGATCTGGGTTACTTCTCTGCTCTCTCACTCTCCAACCCACACACATACTCTCTCATCTTCACTCTGCATTCACCTGTTGATCATCTCAATCAGCGCTCTCGCTGCTTTGCGCTCACACCTGTGTCTTGTCTTGTCTGATTACTCAGCCTACTTCTAGTGTTTGTTCTCTCTGTTCTGTGTCGGATTATTGTGTGAGTAACGCTCTCTCATTTTGTCTGCTATTCTGGAATCTAACCGTTGTCTTGTCTTGTGTAGCAGTATTCGCCTAGTTGTATCCTGTCTCGTTACCTGCCTATGGTGAGCCTCACCTGTAGATCTCCCTACTCGGCTGCCTACTTCAAGGACCTTTTTCACTGAGAGTATTTTCTGTTCATCGCTATCTCTCCCGACAAAGTATCCTGTGCAAAGCTGTCTCCTGGAGAGTACCATTTTGTGTTATTAGTCTGAGCTATCTTTCTTGAAGCTGTTTTTGTTGGACATTAAAGACTTTGCATTGAATTACCTTTGCTTTTGGATCCTTTTGTATCACGCACTGACAGAAACAATATTCTCATCAGTGTTCAATCAGCTTTGATATTTAAATCGTCATATTGTAATATCTGTACCTTTAAAGGGCATCCCCTCCCCCAATATTATTAAATGTATGCTTCATCTTTTATTTTAAATTCCTAAATTTGATCAATAAATTCAATTATTTCGAATAATAAGACACTATAGGGCTGATCAAATTAAATCATTTACACTGAAAAATTACAATTGCATAAAATAATGTTATGAAATTGATTTAAATATAAGAAACATTAACGAATGATACTACTTTTAAACATAACACTAAACCGCCAGTAGGCAGACGACCGTCTTAATGAGTGAGTCATTGATTCATTCATTCAAACGATTCGTTCAAACGGCTGATTCATTCAAGAATGAATCAAACAGTGAGTGTTCCTGTGAGATGCGCCGTGGTTCTGCTGTGATTTTTGTTTGGAACAGAACAAAAACAGCCAATATTGCATCTAAAATGTAAGTGACTTAATTTTAACTGTTTATTGAACTGTTGTAGGAAATCAATGTCACATTTTCAATCGTGATGGTGTTCAGGAAAAATAATTGAGGTTGCTTAACATATGTTAAAAATATAAAAACTCCACATTTAGATGTTTTATAGGCAGTATGTTATTAACTGAGTGTGTGTGTGCGCTCGTGTGTAGATTTCTCCTCGAGAGGCTACGCGAGCGTCAACAGCGCAACCTTACCGTCAGTAATAGTCAACAACACTGACAGTAATGAAGAGCAATATGAAAGAGTTCGTCTTAGGTTTAACAAACCTATAAAACTAATAATGAACAATATGAAACTAAAACGACATAAGCTTAATTTAAAATGTCTAAGGAACTACAGGCTATTTAGAGGTGGATAAACACACTTTAGAGGTGGATAAACACACTTTAGAGGTGGATAAACACACTTTAGAGGTGGATAAACACTTTAGAGGTGGATAAACGCACTTTAGAGGTGGATAAACGCACTTTAGAGGTGGATAAACGCACTTTAGAGGTGGATAAACACACTTTAGAGGTGGATATAAACACACTTTAGAGGTGGATAAACACACTTTAGAGGTGGATAAACGCACTTTAGAGGTGGATAAACGCACTTTAGAGGTGGATAAACACACTTAAGAGTAGAGGTGGATAAACACACTTTAGAGGTGGATAAACGCACTTTAGAGGTGGATAAACGCACTTTAGAGGTGGATATAAACGCACTTTAGAGGTGGATAAAACGCACTTTAGAGGTGGATATAAACGCACTTTAGAGGTGGATAAACACACTTTAGAGGTGGTTAAATCGCACTTTAGAGGTGGATAAACGCACTTTAGAGGTGGATAAACGCACTTTAGAGGTGGATAAACACACTTTAGAGGTGGATAAACACACTTTAGAGGTGGATAAACACACTTTAGAGGTGGATAAACACACTTTAGAGGTGGATAAAACGCACTTTAGAGGTGGATAAACACACTTTAGAGGTGGATAAACACACTTTAGAGGTGGAATAAACACACTTTAGAGGTGGATAAAACACACTTTAGAGGTGGAATAAACACACTTTAGAGGTGGATAAACACACTTTAGAGGTGGATAAAACACACTTTAGAGGTGGATAAAACACACTTTAGAGGTGGATAAACACACTTTAGAGGTGGATAAACACACTTTAGAGGTGGATAAACACACTTTAGAGGTGGATAAACACACTTTAGAGGTGGATAAACACACTTTAGAGGTGGATAAACACACACTTTAGAGGTGGATAAACGCACTTTAGAGGTGGATAAACACACTTTAGAGGTGGATAAACACACTTTAGAGGTGGATAAACACACTTTAGAGGTGGGTAAATGCACTTTAGAGGTGGATAAACGCACTTTAGAGGTGGGTAAACGCTATTTCTGAATATTGGGAGGTGCGTAAACGGCGTTTACGTGCGTTTAGCCTCCACTACATCCCTGTGCGTGACCTGTCACTCAGTCCAGTTACACTGTGGCAATGGGCTGCCTTTGAGTGAGTCATTAAACTGTTCATTCAATGGAAATGTAAAAAAATTCGGATTCATTCTAAGATATATGTAATGAAACAAGCTGTTAATTATTTCAATATTTAATTTGAACTTTGAGCTCCACTTTATAAAGCTCAACTGAGCAGCAATCCGGTGCATGGGCAACGCTGAAGCTGATGCGTCACTTCATAGAGATCAAGC
This sequence comes from Chrosomus eos, assembly GCA_036326025.1. Taxonomy (NCBI): domain Eukaryota; kingdom Metazoa; phylum Chordata; class Actinopteri; order Cypriniformes; family Leuciscidae; genus Chrosomus; species Chrosomus eos. The sequence continues at coordinate 3,788,345 of CM070818.1, read as the reverse complement.
ACTGATTCATTGTATTGAGCATAGCTGACGCCATTCATTAGAAATATCCTTAAATGTTAAAAGGATGTTTTTTTTCTCTCAAGATTTCGCTTTCCTTGGTCACGGCAACCTTTTCACAAATATGACTTGATATGAAGGACAGATATTTTGTTTACATCCACTTTTCCGCTTTCGATCTGTTGCGTGAGGTCATGTGATCATGGTGGAATCATATCAAGGTGCTTCCTCTGGCACGATCATCTTAATAACATTGTGCAGTGTGTGATGCGCCGCGATTTTCAAATCTTGTAGTGTGAGCATGTTTAAGATTTGAGGGAAGAAAATCTGCAAAGATTCTCCTTAAGTGTGTGTGCCGCAACCAGATTTCACAATTGGTTAGAATTTGAAAACTCCTGTAGTGTGAGCCAGGCATTAGCTAAAAATGTATTAATTTAAACAATGTAGTAGTAGTTTAATTTCATTTAAGTTGGATCACACAACCTAAAAGATAAGATAAAGAGAAGTCTTGTGTTTCAGGTTTTCCTGCTTGAATGTTGATTATTGTCCTCATATTCTCCATTGTTGCGGCTCCTCTCTTCCCAGTCTGTCAGTAACGCTCTGTTTACTTCCTGTCTCTATGAAGCCCCTCCTCCTGAAAAGCACACTGTGCTCTGATTGGTCAACTGGGGCAGTGTGTTGTGATTGGTCGAGCGCTTCGAGTGTGTTTGGGAAATGTCCCGCCCCTTACCCTAACCGCCAGTTTAACACACTACTAACTAACTCACCCAGGCGTATGAATGATTATACTGAGGAATATGGTGACTCTGATTAGCATGAGCGCACCTGCTCGGCGGCCAGGGCCTCGCCGTAGGTCTGCAGGAAGTTCCCCGGGATGACGGTACCCACGATGGTCAGGCCTTTCCCTGCTTTCAGCTGAGACGCAAACGTCAGCAGACGAGGAGATTTGACGTGAGCGTCTTCGTCGAGCTTCAGCAACACCAGCAGCTGCGGCCTGACACACACACACACACACACGAGGAGTTTCATTTCAGGAAGTCTCATTTCCCAGCATTAAAATGCATATTTATCATCTATCATCCAGCCTCTCCTGTAGATTTGACCGTTATGCTGAACTCCACATGTGTCTGTCTTTATGAGTCATTGAACCATTCTTTAAACTCATTTGTTTAAAACGCAGATTTATTCAGTAATAAAGCTCCGCTATCTGTTGCTCAACGGTCCGTCTGTGCTTTATTTGGAAGTATTGGTTGAAATATCCAACAAAATGAATAATTGATGGTGTGTGTGTGTGTGTTGTGTGTGGTGTGTGCGTGAGTGAGTGAGGGAGTGAGTGTGTGTGAGAGTGAGTGTGAGTTAGTGCTGGGCGGTTCACCAAAAATGTATATCAGGTTTTTTTTTCAAAATTATGCCGGTTTTCCGGTTTATGGCGGGGTTTTTTCATGCATAATCAGGTGTTCAAAGGATTTTCTACTGGTCGAGAGAGGAATTACTGCAGTAAATTTACCTAGGATGGTCTATTTTACTGTCATTAGTGAATATTGTAGAATAGAATAGCGCCCAGTATAACCTAAAATTGTTATTTCTTAACATTCTAATAACCAGGAAATAACGTTTATATAACAGGAGAATTGAACGTTCTAATGACGTTTTGAATAACGTTCTTATAACCAAGGAATAACGTTAATAATACGTCTAAAAAACTGGACGTTTTGGACGTTCCTAGAACGTTCAGAAATAGTGTTTTTATAACTTAATGGGAACGTTATGAAAACGTTCTTATAACCTAGAATTGTTAGCTGGGGAAGAGGAGAGATTGGCGATTGCACTGAACACGTTTAAAGGAGTAGTTCACTTTTTAAAAAACTTTTGCTGATAATTTACTCACCCCCATGTCCTCCAAGATGTCCATGTCTTTCTTTCTTCAGTCGAAAAGAAATTAATGATTTTGATGAAAACATTCCAGGTTTTTCTCCATATAATGGACTTCAATGGGAGCCAAAACGGTTCAAGCTCCAAATGAGTTTCAGTGCAGCTTCAAAGGGCTTTAAACGACACCAGACGATGAATAAGGGTCTTATCTAGCGAAACGGTGCGATGACTCGAAAATAAATAAAACAGTTAAAGTTTTATTAGCACAAATGCTCTTGTTCTGTCCTGAGATTCACGTTCGTGATTCGCCTGTTCGAACTCGTTAATCAAAATGAACAAATCTTTTTTCGAGTCATCGCATCGTTTCGCTAGATAAGACCCTTATTCATCGTCTGGTGTCGTTTTGGCTACCTTTTTTAAAAAGTGAACTACTCCTTTAAAGTGCAGGATTCTGTGAGCGAGCCCAGAGAAAATAGAGCTATTCTGACACGAGCAGCGTGTGTCTGAGAGCGCGGCACATTATATCCCGCGCGCGAGCAGAGAGATTCGCGCTAGCACATTATATTAATGTACTTTCGCACTACAATAATGCGCTCTCGACATTTGACAGGAAAATAACGCCATAGTTGAGCCTCCATCTTCCCTTTAGCGTAACACCAGAGCGTTTACCCTCGCCTCGCACTCGCTGCTTAGCAGTGCAACACTGTAAAGGGTCTGAAACAGGTGCGTAACGTTCGTTTCGAACGTTGTGTAATTAAACACATCGGTATGGCGGTATATTAAAAATTAATATCATAACAAAAATATACACCGGTTTTCGGAATGAACCGGTATACCGCACAGCACTAATTGATGTGGGTGTGTGTGTGTGTGTGTGTTGTGTTGTTGGTGTGTGTGGTGTGTGTTTGTGTGTGTGTGTGTGTGTGTACCTCCAGTTCTTGGTGTGTGGCGGTCCTTCCTCCAGCCGGAGCAGAGCGAAGCGAGCCGCACTGAGAGACAGACCTCTGATGCCGTCGCCCCACTCCTTCTCTGCTCTGAACACACACACACACACATACATTTTATATACTTTATTTGATTCCACATTACAAGTCAATTTCATTTGGAATAACATTTTTTGAATAATCCAACAGATTAAAACAAATCAGCACATTGTTATAGATTACTAGAGTTCTAAGGGCACACACACACGCACACACACACACACACACACACACACACACACACACACACACACACACACACACACACACAAACTTCCTATCCTGCTCCAACACACACACACTGTTACGGCCGTACATAAAATAAACAAGTACACCAGAAATGACTTGCAAGATTTTATTGGTCCTCAATATTTACCATAAACTAAATATAACAAAGTCTAGGGGTTTCAAATCAAAGGGAAAAACCATAATCCGGTTGGGGAGTAAAAGAAGGTTGGTATGGGCTGTAAATCAAAAGGTTCGAATGACTCCGCCAGAGGCTGTCAGTCCCCTGGACGAAGTGAAGAGGGGATGTTGAATCCAAGCTTTTATCCTCTCCACAGATCAAAGATAACGATGAAGCAGGGGTGTGCAATCTCCCACGCTCTCCGCCACCAGCAGGCGAGCAAGCGGAACGCAGGGTCGTAACAACACACACACACACACGATGCTGAAGGTCAGTGAACATGTCGGTTTGGTGCGATTAACAAATAATTTCCCCAAACTTTAGTAGATCTTTTAAACTGGCTGTTGTCAACAAAAGATGAGATTCAAGCTCACTGGGGTTTCACCAACACCCACCCCCACACACCCACACACACCACACATCACACACACACACACACACACACACACACACACACACACACACACACACACACACACACACACACACACACACACACACACACACACACACACACACACAACATACCCGTGGTACTCGATGTACTTGTAGATCATTCCGGCTATCACCATGGCGACGATCGCGTAGTACCATGACGATATGAACATGAGAGCCAGACAGATCACCATCCCTAGAAACGACAGCGTCCTGAGGGCGACAGGAAATGACATCATCAGATGCCTGCAGAGTGTGTGTATGATGAGCTGAGTGTGTGTGTGTGTGTCGCACCAGTGGTAGTATGAGAAGCGCGGTCCAGTTGGGTGTTCTGAGCAGCGTCTGCAGAGCGCAGGCCAGGTTCACGAACAAATAACACATCAGGAAAAACCTGACGACACACACATCACATCAATCAAACATTATTAGAATATAAGTACACATAAACAACATGTTTGTTTGGTTTTTAAAGGCCAAACTGGCTTTACTGTAACCATCTGAAATTAACGACAACAACTGCACAGTTCACTACACATTCAACAATCCAAACAAAGATGTCTGGCCATTTAATCAGCGTTTGTTTTGGTTTTAAATTTGGTGTAAAGAAAAAAGGTATTTACCAGTGAAACTAAACAAAACCAAAAACAATGAATTATTCTAAAATGTTAAATCAAATAATGTTTAGTGCGACGAGTAAAACAGAGATGCTACAGCAGGAGCTTTTTAAATCAAATTAAATTCAATCATTTCAATCAAAATGTCATTTTAAGGTAAGATAAAAATGATCATCGTATACAGAACTGCTTCGGAAGTGTATGCAAGTTCTTCTTTACGATAAAAGCGTTTCAGCTTCGTCACACGTTAGTCTGTTTCGTTTCTCATCAACACGTGAGAGCTGAGCTGAACACACACATGTTCACAGTCTATGCTAGTGCAACCTCAGCGAGCGCAGGACCAAAACAATTACATTTTCCTGAATGATTCCTAAATAGTCTGTGCACGCGAACGACTTACGAAACAATCGTCCGGAAAAATACAAAAATATGTTTTTTTTTTCGCGTGTTAGAAGCAAAAACCATCCGGTTCCGATTTATGACCGGTCAATCGGTGCATGTCTAAATGAAATATATATGATAGCTACAAGCAGCCATTCGCTAACTCACGCCATCATCAGACCAACTGCAACCATCAGCAATTAAAGACACATCCATCATTTCATTTCTTTTGACCACACGATACTTGAGTACCTTCAGGACATTGTGCTGAAGACACATACCAAGTTTCGTAACGATACACAAATGCGTTAGTAAAACACACCATTTTACGACAAAATTCAAAATGGTCGCCACCAAAAATGTCCGACACCCAAAATGGCCGAGATGGGGAAATTGCGTATCGTTCAACTCGGCGTGTTTCATCAAATCTAAAGACACCAGTTTTGTGATTTATGGCCAAACCGTTCTGCAGTTCTAAGCAAAAAGAGCCATTTTTCGTATCTCCTGACCACTAGGTGGCGCTGCGTCAAAACTGTGCAGGCAGCCTCAGGTCATGGTGGTCATAACTCAACATAACATAACTTTGATCAGAATACGCTAAAGCATTGCAAAGATAGAGCCTCAAGTTCATTTTGCAGCGCTCTTGATTGAATCCGTTCGTATGTTATTTGATAAGCGCGAGTGCAACTTTGCCCAGTTGGTGGCGCTAGAGGGACTGAGATAGAGAGACTAAAGTCGCTGTGGTTAATGATCAGACTGTCCTCTATCAGTGTGCCAAAATTCATAACATTCCCACAAGCGGTTCTAAGGCTGCCATACACCCATAGAGCGAATAATAATACGAACGCCAACAATAGGCCTTTATCACAGTCTGCGTGTCGTCACATCCTGCTCCGATTAGTAGCGTAAAGGAGTTTCCGCCTGCATTATGGTCAATGGACAGACGACAGTTTTGAGAAGAAAATTAAACTAATTTAGTTTCACTTTACAATAAACATCAGTATTTAAAACAGTTTATTTAGACTTACATGATACCCTACTATGAATGTCATCTTTCATTCTAATGAGTAACATTATCAGATAGACGCGATTGTCAGCGCTGCCGATGATTAAGGTTAACAAGCAGCGCGCAGCTCAAGTTACTGCCAGAGGAATAATCAAACGGATTTATGTTTATATTTAATGTTATTTTCTTTATTTTTGCATTATATTATCACCTATGATTCTCCACAGTATCACTGCACTCAAACACGGATGATACGTTACGATGATCAAACCAGTTATTTTTGAATAATTGTCTATGGGCTGGAATTATTTCTTTATTTAAATTTGATGACAGCATCGTAAAGTAACTACATGAAAAAATGCGAACATTATTGTTTAATACAATCAGTTTTCCCTAACCTTTAATTTAATCACCATAAAATAGACTTTAGTTGTAATTAATATTTTACGATTTGTCTAATTCTAATGTGATATGTTGTTTGTATTCTATTCTTGCAGTTCTGCAGTAAAATAAGGTGATCAGATTCTGTATTATTAAATAACAGTACAGCCCATTGAAGAGATGCATGTCCCTCACAGCCTCGATCATTGAGTATTGTGAAACAGAAAAAAAATGTGTAATATTCCGACGAATAGTTAGTGATTTAAAGGGGAGAACGCAAGCCATACATTGTATGTGTGTGCGCAATATTACAGAATCTGATCACCTTCACCTTAAGGAATAATTCCAGCCCATAGACAATTATTCAAAAATAACTGGTTTGATCATCGTAACGTATCATCCGTGTTTGAGTGCAGTGATACTGTGGAGAATCATAGGTGATAATATAATGCAAAAATAAAGAAAATAACATTAAATATAAACATAAATCCGTTTGATTATTCCTCTGGCAGTAACTTGAGCTGCGCGCTGCTTGTTAACCTTAATCATCGGCAGCGCTGACAATCGCGTCTATCTGATAATGTTACTCATTAGAATGAAAGATGACATACATAGTAGGGTATTATGTAAGTCTAAATAAACTGTTTTAAATACTGACGTTTATTGTAAAGTGAAACTAAATTAGTATAATTTTCTTCTCAAAACTGCCGTCCGTCCATTGACCATAATGCAGGCGGAAACTCCTTTACGCTACTAATCGGAGCAGGATGTGACGACACGCAGACTGTGATAAAGGCCTATAGGATCATACGCAGCTTCTGTAATGATAATGAATAATTCATAAGCTGATATTAGTGTATGAATGACTTACATGGACAGTATTGGAGCGACGAGGTCCAGCGACGCGATCAGGATCCCCAGTTCAGCCAGAACCGCAGTCAGAAGAAGAGCCCATGTGGGTTCACCATTAGCCTTGCCGTGACCAAACACCTGCACACACACACACACACACACACTGAACACCTGCACACACGCTGAACACCTGCACACACACACTGAACACCTGCACACACGCTGAACACCTGCACACACACACACACACACACACACACACACTGAACACCTGCACACACGCTGAACACCTGCACACACACACACACACACACACACACACACACTGAACACCTGCACACACACTGAACACCTGCACACACGCTGAACACCTGCACACACACACACACACACACACACACACACACACACTGAACACCTGCACACACACACACACACACTGAACACCTGCACACACACTAAGGCCACGTCCACACGAAGCCGGTGCGTTCCCTATCCGATCTTTTTTTTCCCTCGTTCTAAAAAAAAATTCCGTAAACACGGGGTCGTCTCAAGAAATATCTGCGTCCACACGAAACCACTGAAACCGACTGAAAACGGTGTAGTATATATGCCAGACCAGTACGAGGGGCTGTAATTCTGACACAGATACACTAAAAACAGAGAAGAAGACTTGCGCATAAACCTTGCGCGCTGTATACAATAATATACAGTAATATTAGGCACAGTAGCTTCTTTTCTTTTTTACCAAGAACTTTATTGAACAATATGAAAAACTATAAATGGTACAAAATAGGGATGAGTCATCCCTATTTTGTACCATTTATAGGATGAGTCACGATGGTCGATTAGTTTGCAGACGCATAAAGCTTGCCACAAAAAAAACGGCAAATAGCCTAATTATTATGAATGTGTCAAATAGCCTATAGCAAGGAGACATTTGAATTGTTTATTAATAAACTAGTGTTTTGTGTGACGATGCTGACTCGCCACCTTCGCAGTGTTTTGAAGGTGCCTATAGAGAGAAATGCACACTTCATACGGATTATTAGAGTTGTCTGTTACTTTTCTTTTTGAATTGTTTTGTTTAAAAGCTTAGATATAGGTATTTCTGAGTTTCTGTTCATTTATGAGACAAGCTCCAGTTCTCGTGCGTTGCAATTTATATTGCGTCGGCGCCTCATGTCCTGATTATATAGGCTATTGTCTGCTATCCATGCAATTCGTTAATAAAACATTGATTAAAATTAAGATACAATTTTTACAAAACGAAATTCACTTTAAAGAAAGGCAAAACAAAACTTAATGAAGACAAAACAAAACTTAATGAAGTGGTCAAAATGATGTGTCTCGATATTGCGCATCTTACTCACGCTGTTCACTTATAGGGCCTAATCAACATATATGGAATGGAAAAAAATAACATTATTTAATCATAAATATGAAACTAACTTTTCTTTAATGGCTACAACATTTAGGCCTACAGTACAGAGAAATGTAATGTCGAACGCCTTGTCACCGGTGAGCATGAAGGGGCAGAGGTGCGTTTTTTGAATAATAATCAAATTCAATCAAATAATTAAAATAAATACACAAATAAATAAATAAAAGAGGCTCGAGTAGCTTCTGAAGCATGAACTCAAGCAAGTAGTCGCAGTTGTTTTTGCTGGTAGGCCTATGGCTACTGATTTAGCGTGTCTGACTAGTCGACACGTGGGGTGATGACATCATCGTTTCACAAAATATACGGATAGGCCGTCCACACGAAACTGCAAGGGCGTCGTTTTCAGATTTATCCACTTTGGGACCCGGTTTCAAAAAATAGCGGTTTCACTCTCCGAAAACGCCGGATCCGTGTGGACGAAACGCCAATACGATAAAAAATGTATACGTATACAGTGAAACGCGTCTTCGTGTGGACGGGCCCTAAACACCTGCATATACACACACACACACACACACACACACACACACACACACACACACACACACTGAACACCTGCGCACACACACACACACACACACACACACACACACACACACACACACACACACACACACTGAACACCTGCACACACGCTGAACACCTGCACACACACACACACACACACACACACACACACACACACACACACACACACACACACACACTGAACACCTGCACACACACACACACACACACACACACACTGAACACCTGCACACACACTAAACACCTGCATACACACACACACACACACACACACACACTGAACACCTGCGCACACACACACACACTGAACACCTGCACACACGCTGAACACCTGCACACACACACACACACACACACACACACACACACTGAACACCTGCACACACACACACACACACACACTGAACACCTGCACACACACTGAACACCTGCATACACACACACACACACACACACACACACTAAACACACAAACACACACACACACACACACTGAGCACCTGCACACACACAACACGCACACACTGAAAACCTGCACACACACACACACACACACACACACACACACACACACACACACACATGAACACACAACACACACACACACTTGCACATAGCGTCTCAAGTGTGTGTGTAGTCTCAGGTGTGTGTAGTCTCAGGTGTGTGTGTGACCACTCTCTCAGGTGTGTGTGTGTGACGTCTCTCTCAGATGTGTGGCGTCTCAGGTGTGCGTGTTGTCTCAGGTGTGCGTGTTGTCTCAGGTGTGTGTGTTGTCTCAGGTGTGTATGTAGTCTCAGGTGTGTGTGTGACGTCTCTCTCAGGTGTGTGTGTTGTCTCAGGTGTGTGTGTTGTCTCAGGTGTGCGTGTTGTCTCAGGTGTGTGTGTAGTCTCAGGTGTGTGTAGTCTCAGGTGTGTGTGTGTAGTCTCAGGTGTGTGTTGTCTCAGGTGTGCGTGTTGTCTCAGGTGTGTGTGTAGTCTCAGGTGTGTGTTGTCTCAGGTGTGTGTTGTCAGAGGTGTGTGTAGTCTCAGGTGTGTGTTGTCAGAGGTGTGTGTGTTGTCTTAGGTGTGTGTAGTCTCAGGTGTGTGGCGTCTCAGGTGTGTGTTTTGTGTCAGGTGTGTGTGTAGTCTCAGGTGTGTGGCGTGTCAGGTGTGTGGCGTCTCAGGTGTGTGTGTGTAGTATCAGGTGTGTGTGTAGTCTCAGGTGTGTGGCGTGTCAGGTGTGTGTTGTAGTCTCAGGTGTGTGGCGTGTCAGGTGTGTGTGTAGTCTCAGGTGTGTAGCGTCTCAGGTGTGTGTGTAGTCTCAGGTGTGTGGCGTCTCAGGTGTGTGTGTAGTCTCAGGTGTGTGGCGTGTCAGGTGTGTGTGTGTAGTCTCAGGTGTGTGGCGTGTCAGGTGGTGTGTGTTGTAGTCTCAGGTGTGTGTGGCGTCTCGGTGTGTGTGTGTAGTCTCAGGTGTGTGGGTGTGTCAGGTGTGTGTGTAGTCTCAGGTGTGTGGTGTGTCAGGTGTGTGTGTAGTCTCAGGTGTGTGGCGTCTCAGGTGTGTATGTAGTCTCAGGTGTGTGGCGTGTCAGGTGTGTGTGTAGTCTCAGGTGTGTGGCGTGTCAGGTGTGTGTGTGTAGTCTCAGGTGTGTGGCGTGTCAGGTGTGTGTGTAGTCTCAGGTGTGTGTGTTAGTCTCAGGTGTGTGGCGTGTCAGGTGTGTGTGTGTAGTCTCAGGTGTGTGGCGTCTCAGGTGTGTGTGTAGTCTCAGGTGTGTGGCGTGTCAGGTGTGTGTGTAGTTTCAGGTGTGTGGCGTGTCAGGTGTGTGTGTAGTCTCAGGTGTGTGGCGTGTCAGGTGTGTGTGAAGTCTCAGGTGTGTGGCGTCTCAGGTGTGTGTGTGTGTAGTCTCAGGTGTGTGGCGTCTCAGGTGTGTGTGTAGTCTCAGGTGTGTGGCGTGTCAGGTGTGTGTGTAGTCTCAGGTGTGTGGCGTGTCAGGTGTGTGTGTAGTCTCAGGTGTGTGGCGTGTCAGGTGTGTGTGTAGTCTCAGGTGTGTGGCGTCTCAGGTGTGTGTGTAGTCTCAGGTGTGTGGCGTGTCAGGTGTGAGTCTAGGTGTGGGTCTCGGTGGTTTCGGGTGGTTCAGTGTGTGTAGTCAGTGTGGGTCATGTGTGTGAGTCTAGTGGTTCGGTGTGTGTCTAGGGGTCAGTTGTGGTAGTGTTGGTTCAGTGTGTGTTGTTCAGTGTGTGGTCATGTGTGTCAGGGTTGGGTCAGTGTGTCCGTGTGTGTGTATGTTTGGTATCTCAGGTGTGTGGCGCAGTGTTGGTTCAGTTGGTGTGTCATTGTGTTCAGGTGTGTGGGGTCAGTGTGTGTGTGTCAGGTTCTTGTTGGTACAGGTTGTGGTCAGTTGTTGTTCGTGTGGGTGTCAGGTGTGTGTAGTCTGGTGTTCAGGGTGTGTGATCTCGGGTGGTTCATGGTGTACTCAGTGTGTGGCGTGGTGGTGTGTATTCAGTGTGTGGGTGTCAGTTGTGTACTCGTTGTTAGGTGTGTGTATTCGGTTGGGTCAGGTGTGGTGTGTTCTGTGGCGTTGGTGTGTGTTCTCGTTGTGCGTGTCAGGGTTGTGTGTCCAGTGTGCTTAGGTGTGTGTGTGTCAGGTGTGGCAGGTGTGTGTGTCCGTGGGTCAGGTGTGTGTAGTCTCAGTGGGGTCGTTGTTTCTGTGGTGTAGGTTTTTAGTCAGGTTGTGGCTCAGGTGTGTGTGTCTCGTGTGTGGTGTCGTGGTGTTCTCAGTGTTGGGTCAGTGTGTTCTCAGGTGGGGCGTAGTGTTGTCGGTGGTTAGTGTGGTTCGTGTGCTAGGTGTTGTATCCAGTGTGTGTAGGTGGTGGGTCTGGTGTGTGTGTTAGTTGTGTGTATCTGGTGTGTGGGCTCAGGGTGTGTTCTCAGGGGTGGGTGTCGTGTGTGTGTATTCAGGTGTGTCTGGGTAGCTCATGGCTTCAGTGTGTGGTTCAGGGTTGTTTGTGTCAGGTTGTCAGTGTGGTAGGTGTGTGGTTCGGTGTGTGTTCGTTGGTCGTGTGGTTGTCAGTTGGCTGTCAGGTGGTGTGTAGTCTCAGGTGTGTGGGTGTCGGTGTGTGTGAGTTCAGGTGTGTGGCGTTCAGGTGTTGTGTGTAGTCTCAGGTGTGTGGTCTCAGGTGTGTGTGTATCTCAGTGTGTGTTCGTGTGGTGGTTGTGTGTGCTCAGGTGTGTGGCGTGTCAGGTGTGTGTGTAGTCTGGTGTGTGGCGTGTGGTGTGTGTGTGTAGTCTCAGGGTGTGTGGTATCTCGTGTGGTGTGTGTAGTCTCAGGTGTGTTGGTGTGTAGGTGTGTGGTGTAGTCTCAGGTGTGTGGGTGTCAGGTGTGTGTGTAGGTTGTTAGTCTGGTGTGTGGCGTGTCAGGTGTGTGTGTGTAGTCGTGTGGTGTGGTGTGTCAGTGTGTGTGGTGTGTCAGGTGTGTGTGGTCTCAGGTTGTGTGTGTGTAGTCTCAGGTGTGGTGCGTGTGTCAGGTGTGTGTGTAGTCTCAGGTGTGTGGCGTGTCAGGTGGTAGTGTGTGTGTGGTCCAGGTGGTGTGGCGTCTCAGGTGTGTGTGTGTCAGGTGTGTGGCGTGTCAGGTTGTGTGTGTAGTCTCTAGGTGTGTGTGGGTGTGTGGTGTGTGTTGTAGTCTCAGGTGTTGTGGTGTGGTGTGTGTGTAGTCTCAGGTGTGTGGCGTTCGGTGTGTGGCGTGTCGGTGGTGTGTGTGTAGTCTCAGGTGTGTGGCGTCTCAGGTGTGTGTGTGTGTCTCAGGTGGTGTGGCGTGTGTAGGTGTGTGTGTAGTTCAGGTGGTGTGTGGCGTCTCAGGTGTGTTGTGTAGTCTCAGGTGTGTGGCGTCTCAGGTGTGTGTGTAGTCTCAGGTGTGTGGTGTGTCAGGTGTGTGTGTAGTCTCAGGTGTGTGGCGTGTCAGGTGTGTGTGTAGTCTCAGGTGTTTGGCGTCTCAGGTGTGTGTGTAGTCTCAGGTGGGTGGCGTGTCAGGTGTGTGTGTAGTCTCAGGTGTGTGGCGTGTCAGGTGTGAGTGTAGTCTCAGGTGTGTGGCGTCTCAGGTGTGTGTGTAGTCTCAGGTGTGTGGCGTCTCAGGTGTGTGTGTAGTCTCAGGTGTGTGGCGTGTCAGGTGTGTGTGTGTAGTCTCAGGTGTGTGGCGTGTCAGGTGTGTGTGTAGTCTCAGGTGTGTGGCGTGTCAGGTGTGTGTGTGTAGTCTCAGGTGTGTGGCGTCTCAGGTGTGTGTGTAGTCTCAGGTGTGTGGCGTGTCAGGTGTGTGTGTAGTCTCAGGTGTTTGGCGTCTCAGGTGTGTGTGTAGTCTCAGGTGTGTGGCGTGTCAGGTGTGTGTGTAGTTTCAGGTGTGTGGTGTGTCAGGTGTGTGTAGTCTCAGGTGTGTGCCGTGTCAGGTGTGTGTGTAGTCTCAGGTGTGTGTGTAGTCTCAGGTGTGTGTGTGTAGTCTCAGGTGTGTGGCGTGTCAGGTGTGTGTGTGTAGTCTCAGGTGTGTGGCGTCTCAGGTGTGTGTGTAGTCTCAGGTGTGTGGCGTGTCAGGTGTGTGTGTAGTCTCAGGTGTGTGTGTAGTCTCAGGTGTGTGTGTGTAGTCTCAGGTGTGTGGCGTGTCAGGTGTGTGTGTGTGTAGTCTCAGGTGTGTGGCGTGTCAGGTGTGTGTGTAGTCTCACCCTCAGGAAGGGAATGATATTGTCTTTTGCGATGGCCTGCAGGAGTCGAGGAGCGCCGGTCAGTGATTGGAGGCCAGCGCCACACGTGGAGAAAAACGACCCAATCACAATCACCCACGGCGAGGGCCAGGAGAGCGTGCCGACCACCAGATTCCCTTTCACCGAGTCTCCAAACCTGCACACACACACGGTCAGAGGACGACAGCTTTACACACAGTCTCTCTCTCTCACACACACACACACACACACACACACACACACACACACACACACACACACACACACACACACACACACACACATTAGGGCTGGGTATTGATTTTGAACCTTGATTGGACTCAGTGAATATATACTTAAAGGTGCCCTAGAATGTGAAACTGAATTTATGTTGGCATAGTTAAATAACAAGAGTTCAGTACATGGACATGACATTCAGTGAGTCTCAAACACCATTGTTTTCTCCCTATTTAAATCTCGTTTTTAAAAAACACCCCTGAAAAACAGGCGAATCTCCACATAATACCGACTGTGACGCAACAGTCTCCAAAGATTTGCATATGCCAGTCCTCAATGACAAGCACTGCACAGCCGAACCATCGGAACAAGCGAGGCTCAGAGAGAAAATGGCAGATCATGGAAATAAATGCTATGTTACAGGCTGTGCAGGGAATGTGAGGACTTTTCATACCCTTCCCACAGAAAAGAAATGTCAACAGGCGTGGTTGATGTTTATCTATAATCGGATACCGCAACAGTTTAATTCAAAGTTGTTAGTTTGCTCTGCCCATTTCACCACGGACTTATTTTCCAACCTGGGACAATATCAAGCTTCTCTCAGCGTCTCAAACTGAAGAAGGGGGTAATTCCAACTATATTCCCGCAACCGGTAAGTAGTGATTTTATTAACGATAATTTACACTGTGTTAGATCCAGCGCAAGATCCTAGTACAGTAACAAATAGCATCATCGCGTTTGCATTGATGAAAGCATGAGAGAGAGAAACTGAGTTGTCTCACGATCAACAGACTGTCATCTGCTTGCTCAATGCTCATCACAGCAACATTTTATATGATGTAAATATATTTAAATACTTTAAAAAACATCTCACGATTCGTTAATCTCGATAGCTGTAATAGTTAAAACGTATATAACAGCTGTAGTAAAAGTATTCGAGAGAGTTTCACATAATACGTAGCTATTTCATATGCAAGCATGTCAGCCAATCACAGCAGTGGGCGGTTCTCACAGCAGCCAATCACAGCAGTGGCCGGTTACACTGAATCTCACAGCAGCCAATCACAGCAGTGGGCGGTTCTCACAGCAGACACGCCCCTTCAAACAGAGTGTTCAAATCAGAGACTAAAATCAGGCTAGGAAAAATCCCTTTTATTTCTAAATTATGACTATTTTTGATCTAAAAAACATACTAACATTATAAGGGCAGCCCAGGAAACATTATAAAATAATAAAATAACCCCATTCTAGGGCACCTTTAATACAAATCATATGTTTACAAAAAAAAACTTTCACTGAGTCTCCAAACCTGCACACGCACACACACACGCACGCGCACACACACACACACACACACACACACACACACACACACACACACACACACACACACACACACACACACACACACACACACACACACACACACACGGTCAGAGGATGACAGCTTTACTCACACTCACACACACACACACACACACATTAGGGCTGGGTATCGCGAACTTCAGGCGTGTGCATGTGATTGTAACGTGCGTGAGGGTGGCGTGTGCCCGATCTGTGATTGACAGTCAGATCCCCCCCCCCTGCGCTGATTGGACCCGATGATCCGGGAGTGGTGGATTTTTGTAAAACAAATAACTCGCTCCAGGTGGAGTTAGAAGCTCAGGTTTTTTTCTAAAACCACTTTATTTATGATGTTCTGTCGGATTATAGTGTCGAATTCACTGAATATGATCAAAAAAATGTTGCCGACAGCAGCTTTAAGATAAAACACACATAAATCTCCCAGCATTCTCTGTAACACACACACACACACACACACACACCTGTGAACAGTGCAGGAAACTAACACTGGCTTTAGGTGATAGAGAAATACATATAGAGAAATAGATTTGTGGCTTTGGAGATTTTAAAAAACGATTAATAGGAAAATGAATATTTTATGCCCAGCCCTACTCATCACTCATCAGGCTTGTCTGAAAGAGGAAGAGGAAGAGGAGGAAGAGGAAGGAGACGCACTTGTCCCGCAGAACGACGCCCTCCACGCAGGAGCCGAACAGCAGAACACAGCTCAGGTCTGAGACGCTCAGGAAACATCATCAACACACACACTGCACAGCACAGCTGGGGTTACAGCATAACCATCACGCCTCACTAACTCCAGCAAAACATCATCACTCATATAATAATACAGGGTTTCATTCAAATAACTATACAAAACATTACATTATAATATGCATGCTTATATGCATGTTTATAAATAATATTATAAATAATACTTCAATTCAATGACAAAAAAAATCACAGTTAAAAGACATTACAGTGTGTGTGGGGTGTGTGTGTGTGTGTGTGTGTGTGTGTGTGTGTGTGTGTGTGTGTGTGTGTGTGTGTGTGTGTGTGTGTGTGTGTGTGTGTGTGTGTGTGAGAGAGATATTTGTAACAGGGTTTCTACAGGTATCTTCAAATGAAATTTAATGCCTTTTTAATGCCTTTTAAGGCCATTTTAAAATGTTTTAATGCCATATACGACCCATGACTAACCACATATATATAAATGTTTTTTTTTTTTTTTTCCTGGAACACATAGGTGTTATTTGCGGGTGGGACATGTCGATTGTCCCCATTAAACATCTTGCGGCGTATAGGACGGGTCGCAGGAATGCAGGAATTTTGTTGTTGTTATAAATAATTGCTCACACTTGCAAAAGAGAAGATTTGACACATGGCACTGACAATTCAACCAAATTCAAAGTATTTATTCTCTTCCTCTTCTACCGGCACCATCTAATGGGCTCTGGGCCAGCATCCTCTAACCTGGCCTTTTTAGGGGGCTTTCCTCTCAGGGCGGATGAGAGGATGCTTAATTGCTTTTTACCAGACATCTTTGAAAGACAGATGCAATGATTAATGCATCCATGGCCCGGATATAATTATAAAATATGACATCATTTTAAAAGTGACCTATAACATCGACTATGCAAAATTATTAAGCCTATTTGGAGAGAGAAATGTTTATAATGTGACAATATGTCAGTCATCGTGCGATGACGAAAATATGACTAGGCCTAGACGACTTGTTCTGAGCAGGTGTTGTCAGTGAACAGGCTGGGTTAGGGTTAGGGAACAGGCTGTATAACTTTTGTCTAAGTTACAGACACTCGTAAAAAACTGATGCTAATTATCTGGGAAACATTTCTCTAACAGCAGTCAAGATGCCATTGTTTGTGTCAAACAAGTTGTGAATTTTTTGTAACATTAAAACAGGAGATCATGACTTATCTTGAATCTTACCCAGATACAATAGTGCTATTTTCTAATTGGCTAATGTGTAGACCCTTTCTTTTTTTTTCAGGCGCTTGATTCCTGTCGGTTCAGCTCCAACTTTAAATGCTCTTTTACAAACGCCGCAAAATCCTTCAACATTTTTACCACTAACGGGCTGCAAGCCTGCAACCATGCCTTAAAAGTTTTGTTTTCTAGGCACTTTGGCTGGAATTTGCACTTTCCCATTTTTTTCAAGGTTCAGACCTGTCCACCGCTGTACAACAGACACGCGTCACCTCCGCATCACGGCACTTTTGCTCCGGCCGGAAGCAATTACTAAACTGGTTCTGGTTGTTGTATGAACAATGTGGTTTTTTTTAAGTAAAAATGCAGCATGTCTCCTGTGATGGGTAGGTTTAGGGACAGGGGCAGTGTAGGGGGATAGAATATATAGTTTGTACAGTATAAAAACCATTACGCCTATGGAGAGTCCTCATAAGTCACAAAAACAAACGTTGTGTGTGTGTGTGTGTGTGTGTGGTGTGTGTGTGTGTGTGTGTGTGTGTGTGTGTGTGTGTGTGTGTGTGTGAGATGTTTGTAAGGATACACACGAGGGATGTGGTGAGGATGGCCAGGATTGTGCCTATGGGAATCGAGCGTTGAGCGTCTTTCAGATCTCCAGAACGGTTCGAGCCCGCCATGATTCCTGACACACACACACACACACACACACACACACCACACACACACACACACACACACACACACACACACACACACACAGAGACAGAGAGGATCTGATGAACATCAGCGCGGTCACATGACCACACAGAGAGCTGATCTGATGTCATGTGACATCACGGTCTCAGAAACACACGCACGCGCGCACACACACACACACACAACACACACACACACACACAACACACACACACACACACACACACACACACACACACACACACACACACACAGCTGAGAGTGCATTGCAGAGTCAATAGCATAAAATTAAATATATATTTACTAATGAAATATACAATTAATTAAAAAATATTATTTAAATTAATCAAAAACATAAAAGTAATTAAAAACATAATATTACTGTTATAATTAATTACAATTTACAAAAAAAAATAATTTAATTAATTCTAATTAAGTATATACAAAAAAATAAATATATATATATTAATGTTGGAATTAATTAAATAAAGTTAATTCATTTGTATACATTTATAATTAATTTAAATTAAAAGCTTAATATTAAAGATTAGTGGATTAATATTAAGACTAATTAATTACTAATTGTTCAAATTAAAAGTTTCAAATATAATACTCACGTTTAAAGCATAATAGGTAACGTTAATTAAATAGAAGTTAAGAAAGCAAATGTAATTTACAAAATACATAAGTAATTAGATATATAACATAAAAAGAAATATATAATATTAAATGTTACAATTATATCATTAAAAATATTATTTATTAATCATAATAATTGAATATTTCATATAAACAAATTAAATAAATAACGTTAATATTATAATCAATTAAATAGATAATACAATTTTAAGGAATATAAATTGATTAAACATAATTTCTAAAACAATATCATTAATTATAATGAATACACATGATCAGAATGTAAACACACAAACACTTTATGAGCCGAGTTTTGTTGCATTATCATAAACACACCCTTTGATTGACAGATGAATATTATCATAAACACACCCTTTGATTGACAGATGAATATTATCATAAACACACCCTTTGATTGACAGATAAATATTATCATAAACACACGCTTTGATTGACAGATGAATAAGAGAAAAGCAGGAGTACCAGTGACAGAGGGAAAGAAGATCCCGACCAGCAGTGTGAAGGAGGTGGTGATGTCAGCGAACACGTAAGGGTAGTGATTGGACACGGCGGGCGAGTGGGCGGAGCGATGCGAGCCGCGCTCCAGGACGTCTCCTTTAGCAGAGTACGAGCTCCAGAGGTTCTCTACGCAAGACACAGGGGAAGAAGACATTAGCGGTGCGCGATATACCAGACGATATATGATCATTATAATCTTATCGTTATCGGCACTATAAGAAGATTTGCCCGATATATTAAAGCTGATAAATAATGTGTTATTTATTTCCTTCAGCTGAGACTCTTCAGATGCACTGCTCAACATGATGGGTTTAAATCGCTTGAAATATGATTGGAATCACTTCAAAAAAGGAAAATACAGTAAAGTAGAGCAAGTCTGTCATATCAGCTACATAAAATTATCATCAGAACATTATAATTGTGTGTTTGGGACATAGTGAGACTTGTGTTAGTAATC
Organism: Chrosomus eos; assembly: GCA_036326025.1. Lineage (NCBI taxonomy): Eukaryota > Metazoa > Chordata > Actinopteri > Cypriniformes > Leuciscidae > Chrosomus > Chrosomus eos. Next base: position 3,768,930 of record CM070818.1, on the reverse strand, counting down.
AGGCTCTCAAAATGTATGTAAAAATTTTGATTTAGATTTATTGGCCAATATATCAGTTATTAGCTTTCAAATATAACTAATAATCGGTTAGAATTATCGTTATCAGCTTTCAAATATAAAGAATAATCGGTCAGAATTATCGTTATCAGCTTTCAGATATAAAGAATTATCGTTATCAGCTTTCAAATATAAAGAATAATCGGTTAGAATTATCGTTATCAGCTTTCAAATATAAAGAATAATCGGTTAGAATTATCGTTATCAGCTTTCAAATATAAAGAATAATCGGTCAGAATTATCGGTTATCAGCTTTCAAATATAAAGAATAATCGGTTAGAATTATCATTATCAGCTTTTAAATATAAAGAATAATCGGTTAGAATTATCGTTATCAGCTTTCAAATATAAAGAATAATCGGTTAGAATTATCGTTATCAGCTTTCAAATATAAAGAATAATCGGTTAGAATTATCGTTATCAGCTTTCAAATATAAAGAATAATCGGTCAGAATGATCGTTATCAGCTTTCAAATATAAAGAATAATCGGTTAGAATTATCGTTATCAGCTTTCAAATATAAAGAATAATCGGTTAGAATTATCGTTATCAGCTTTCAAATATAAAGAATAATCGGTCAGAATTATCGTTATTGGCTTTCAAATATAAAGAATAATCGGTTAGAATTATCGTTATCAGCTTTCAAATATAAAGAATAATCGGTTAGAATTATCGTTATCAGCTTTCAAATATAAAGAATAATCGGTTAGAATTATCGTTATCAGCTTTCAAATATAAAGAATAATCGGTTAGAATTATCGTTATCAGCTTTCAAATATAAAGAATAATCGGTTAGAATTATCGTTATCAGCTTTCAAATATAAAGAATAATCGGTTAGAATTATCGTTATTCGGCTTTCAAATATAAAGAATAATCGGTTAGAATTATCGTTATCAGATTTCAAATATAAAGAATAGTCGGTTAGAATTATCGTTATCAGCTTTCAAATATAAAGAATAATCGGTTAGAATTATCGTTATCAGCTTTCAAATATAAAGAATAATCGGTTAGAATTATCGGTTATCAGCTTTCAAATATAAAGAATAATCAGGTTAGAATTATCGTTATCAGCTTTCAAATATAAAGAATAATCGGTTAGAATTATCGTTATCAGCTTTCAAATATAAAGAATAATCGGTAGAATTATCGTTATCAGCTTTCAAATATAAAGAATAATCGGTTAGAATTATCGTTATCAGCTTTCAAATATAAAGAATAATCGGTTAGAATTATCGTTATCAGCTTTCAAATATAAAGAATAATCGGTTAGAATTATCGTTATCAGCTTTCAAATATAAAGAATAATCGGTTAGAATACATTATCAGCTTTCAAATATAAGAATAATCGGTTAGAATTTCGTTATCAGCTTTCAAATATAAAGAATAATCGGTCAGAATTATCGTTATCAGCTTTCAAATAAAAGAATAATCGGTCAGAATTATCGTTATCAGCTTTCAAATATAAAGAATAATCGGTCAGAATTATCGTTATCAGCTTTCAAATATAAAGAATAATCGGTAGAATTATCGTTATCAGCTTTCAAATATAAAGAATAATCGGTTAGAATTATCGTTATCAGCTTTCAAATATAAAGAATAATCGGTTAGAATTATCGGATATCGGCTTTCAAATATAAAGATTATTGTATCGGCCCATTCCTAATTAAAATGAAAAGAGAAAATTCAAAAAAAGTTTTCAGGCTAATACTAAAACTAGCACTGGCGTGTTAGCGTGTATACCTGCGATCTTGCCGCTGGCGAGTCCCGGGAGTCCGTTGATCTCGGTGACGTTGTTGTGCAGGAAGTACTCGTCGCACACGGCGTTGAGCTCGGAGCTGTTGCAGAAGTGCCGCCACAGTTCAGTGCTCTTCTCCAGCGCGCCCGCAGTGACGGCAGGAGCTTCCGTGCCGTTGAGGCTCTCGCTGAAGTTAGCTGACTCCTGCACTAGCGAATCCCGGAGCATTAGCTTCCCACACTTCAGCTCGTGCAGGGAGAGGCTTCTGTTTCCCAGCATACACACACTACAGAGTAATCAGATATTAGCAGTCAGAATATCAGGATATGCTAATAAACCATACTCAATACTGATGCTCAGATATGATTATCAAGACTGTTGCGTTGAAAGTCTCCTTTTTTTAGAAATCGTTTCTATCGGCGTCACCCTTTATGTCTGTCTGCGGGTTTTGCAAATATTTAACCAATGAAAAGAGCTTGTGAACAAAGCCTGTCACTCCATTGGCTCCTCAAACTGTCAGTCAGACATCATAGCTCCGCCCTCCTCTATTGTGAATGAAGCATCTCTGCTTGTTTGCAATGCAATGGTAAATAAAGATAGTTTGAACAGCATTTTCTTTACTCAAGAATCAGCCAAAAATGTCATATCGGTGCAACTTTAGCCTTAATCTTTAATAACTTAAGATTTTGGCCAAATGACAGAAAAAAACTCACACAAGTTTTTGTAGCTATAAGTTGATGAAAACGTAATGCGATGCACTTACTGCCCTGCTAATGACGGGAAAATAAGCTAAATGGCAGATCAAAAACCTTGTAACCGAGTTTGATTTTGGTAAAAATGTTAATAATATAATGACACATGCATGTGACCATAAATAAATCCACGATACAATTTAACTATTTAAAAAATACAGTCCATTTCCTGACGAGTAGCGTTTGTGGAGGTTTTTGGCGGTATTCGAATGACATTATTCAAACTAATGCAATAGAGACGCATATAAAAATGTGTGTGTGTTTATTGGGATGTAAAATATGAGCAGATTAATCAGTCTAGCTGATTTGTCTCTATGATTTCAGTTGTTTTTAAACAACACATTTTAAGTGACGCCACATGCTTTCAGTGAAAATGTAAAAAAAAAAAAAAAAACTTATACATTTATATATTTATCTTGATTATATTTATAATAATAATATACATTTTATTTCATAATACTACAAATATTGTTGGCTGCTGCTTGAGATGTTCTTATTCTGAATGTCGTTTTGGATAAAAAATTACTGCTTAACGAATATATGTAAATCTCCTGACTATGTTGTTAAATAAGGTTGTTGTTTTTTGTAGAAATTAGGCAAAATAACTGCAATTTAAGTGCAATTTTGTGTGGTAATATAAATATTTAAAAATCTTTAATTTTACTGCATGTATATGAATATATATATATACAGGTGAAACTCTAAAAATTAGAATATCATGCAAAAGTTATAATTTTGATGATTATGGCTTACAGCTTATGAAAACCCCAAATCTCAGAAAATTAGAATATTACATGAAATCAATTTTAAAAAAAGGATTTTAAATACAGAAATGTCGGCCCTCTGAAAAATATAATCATGCATATGTATATAGTTTTATATACTAAATATATTAGTTTCCCATTTTAATTTGAATTACTGAAATACATTCAAATTTTTCGAGTTTCACCAGTAAATGCTCTCTCAATTAAGATCATTTACAGCAGAAAAGATGGACGGATGATAGTCGTTTTCTCTAGTTATGACTGATAATTATAGGACTGCTAATGTTGCATGTTTCTGAAAGAGTCTGTTGTGCTCACGGGAAGGAGGGCGGGCTGAAGGCGGACACCAGCGCCCCGGTGTAAATGGAGACGATGGACACGATGACGCAGGCCAGGAACACCGACGCCAGCTTGTTGACGTACTTCACTCCCACGAACACCAGCAGGGACATCAGCACCAGGAAGATCGAGCCGTACACACGCATGTTGTTCAACATGGCCGCCCCTCGCCGTCGGGGCCATTAGAGACGAAGATGGCGGCGCCGGGAGCGATGTACATCTAGGCAACACACAACTCATCACTCATACATAATCATGATCCATTAATCGACTAATATGCATAAATGATGGATGTATACATGGATGGATACAGTAGACAGACACAGATAGACAGATAGATACCAGCAGGATCTCCACGGCCCCGAGGATGTACATGGACCCGGCGAAGGTGGTGCCGAGATAGAAGCAAGAGCCCACGGCCCCCCCGAACTCAGGCCCCAGCGAACGGGAGATCATGAAGTACGACCCCCCGCTGGACCAGCACACACACACACACACAGGACAGGAGTGTGTTAGTCACTATGTTAACACTACAACAGCAGGAGTCAGACGCATTCATCAAACCTACAGAGCCACTATATATATATATATATATATATAATATATATATATATATATATATATATATATATACACACACACATACACACACACATATATTATATATATATATATTATATATAATATTATATTTATATATATATAATATATATATATATATATATATATATAATCACATATCAAATCGTGATTATTATGCATGCAGATTTCATTAAATCAAGTGAATAGAGACAACATTGAAATTTTACATTCAGAAACTGACCAATAGTAGGCTCATAGATAAATTATATATATATATATATATATATATATATATATATATATATATATATATATATATATATATACATACACACATATAGTATTTAAATGTAGTTTTTATTTGTAACATATATATATACAAATAATATATTTATTAAATACATAATTTATTTATAATAAATATATTAAAATAAATTAAATTAATGAATTAACTCGGTGTGTTATTTAATTTTATTTATATAATATATATATATATATATAATTACACACACACATAAATAATATATACATTATTTATTAATAATAAATATATTAAAATAAATTAATATACATAAAGTATACATTTATATAGATAGATAGATAAGACATATATAGAACACCAATAAATTATTTATGATACATATATTCTAAAATTATATTATACATAAATGATATATCTAAGATCACTATAATTTTTTGTAAATAAAGTAAATTTAACTCATGAAGTGGAAAAAATCCAACAGATATTCTTATATGGGCTGGAATAAAGTTGTCTTGTAAGAAATTAGCACCTAAAATTTAGATTTTGACCAAGAAACGGCTCGTGTTCACATCATCATGCAAACTAAACGATCACAGTAAATCTCACTGTGGCTCCAACAAGCACACAAAATGCACAATTGATGGGAAATGTCAGCTATTGTAATCAGCATGATCTGGAGAGTCATCGGCCTGAACGAGGCTGTGGACTGAAGCTCAGTGAGAAGGTTTACCTGGAACCACTCCATTAGTAGCGATGGCACTCATAGATATCGCTGTCAGCAGCGTCTGTGGGGACAACACATATAATCACACGTGTTAAACTCAGGACTCGGCGTTAAGCCTCACATGTGCTCAACTAAATACGTCATTCCCTTGTCAGAGTAAAACATTTATTTGCC
>CM070818.1:3733540-3756040 GCA_036326025.1 Chrosomus eos | reverse complement strand
TCTCTGATTGTTTCTCTCTCTGATTGTTACCCTCTCTGATTGTTACTCTCTCTGATTGTTACTCTCTAGCTCCTCTGATTGTTACTCTCCTCTCTGATTGTTACTCTCTCTGATTGTTACTCTCTCTGATTGTTACTCTCTCTGATTGTACTCTCTCCCTGATGTTACTCTCTCGTTACTCTCTGATTGTTACTCTCTCTCTGATTGTTACTCTCTCTGATTGTTACTCTCTCTGATTGTTACTCTCTCGTTTTACTCTCTGATTGTTATCTCTCTCGATTGTACCTTGATGTTACTCTCTCTGATTGTTACTCTCGTTTACTCTCCTGATTGTTACTCTCTCTGATTGTTACTCTCTCTGATTGTTACTCTCTCTCTGATTGTTACTCCTCTCTCTGATTGTTACTCTCCTCTCTGATTGTTACTCTCTCTTGTTACTCTCTGATTGTACTCTCTCTGATTGTACTCTCTCTGATTGTTACTCTCTCTGATTGTTACTCTCTCTGATTGTTACTCTCTCTCTGATTGTTACTCTCTCTGATTGTTACTCTCTCTGATTGTTACTCTCTCGATTGTTACTCTCTCTGATTGTTACTCTCTCTCTGATTGTTACTCTCTCTGATTGTTACTCTCTGATTGTTACTCTCTCTGATTGTTACTCTCTCTGATTGTTACGTCTCTGATTGTTACTCTCTCTGATTGTTACTCTCTCTGATTGTTACTCTCTCTGATTGTTACTCTCTTCTGATTGTTACTCTCTCATGTTACTCTCTCTGATTGTTACTCTCTCTGTTGTTACTCTCTCTCTCTCTGATTGTTACTCTCTCTCGTGTTACTCTCTCTGATTGTTACTCTCTCTGATTGTTACTCTCTCTGATTGTTACTCTCTCTCTGTGTTACTCTCTCTGATTGTTACTCTCTCTCTCTCGATTGTTACTCTCCTCTGTTGTTACTCTCTCTGATTGTTACTCTCTCTGATTGTTACTCTCTCTGATTGTTACTCTCTCTCTGATTGTTACTCTCTCTGATTGTTATCTCCTCTTGATTGTTTACTCTCTCTGATTGTTACTCTCTCTTTCTGCTGATTGTTACTCTCTCTGATTGTTACTCTCTCTGATTGTTACTCTCTCTGATTGTTACTCTCTCCTCGATTGTTACTCTCTCTGATTGTTACTCTCTTGATTGTTACTCTCTCTCTGATTGTTACTCTCTCTGATTGTTACTCCGTGTACTCTCTGATTGTTACTCTCTCTGATTGTTACTCTCTTATGTACTCTCTCTGATTGTTACTCTCTCTGATTGTTACTCCTCTGATTGTCTCTCTGATTGTTACTCTCTCTCTGTACTCTCTCTGATTGTTACTCTCTCGATTGTTACTCTCTCTGATTGTTACTCTCTCTGATTGTTACTCTCTCCGCTCGTTACTGTCTCTGATTGTTACTCTCTCTCGATTGTTACTTCTCTCTGATTGTTACTCTCTCTTGATTGTTACTCTCTCTGATTGTTACTCTCTCTGTTGTTACTCTCTGATGTTACTCTCTCCGATCGTTACTCTCTCTGATTGTTACTCTCTCTGATTGTTACTCTCTCTGATTGTTACTCTCCTCTGATTGTTACTGTCTCTGATTGTTATCTCTCTCTGATTGTTACTCTCTCTGATTGTTACTCTCTCTGATTGTTACTCTCTCTGATTGTTACTCTCTGATTGTTACTCTCTCTGATTGTTACTCTCTCCTCTGATTGTACTCTCTCTGATTGTTACTCTCTGATTGTTACTCTCTCTGATTGTTACTCTCTCTGATTGTTACTCTCTCTGATGTTACTCTCTCTGATTGTTACTCTCTCTCCTGATTGTTACTCTCTCTGATTGTTACTCTCTCTCTCTGATTGTTACTGTCCTCTGATTGTTACTCTCTCTGATTGTTACTCTATCCGCTTGTTACTGTCTCTGCTTGTTACTCTCTCTGCTTGTTATCTTTGCTTGTTACTCTCTATGCTTGTTACTCTCTATGCTTGTTACTCTCTATGCTTGTTACTCTCTCTCTGCTTGTTACTCTTGTTACTCTCTCTGCTTACAGCTGTTGCCACCGGATAGACTTCTTGATAGAGGGTGAAAAGAGAAGCGGAGTGTGTAAGCCTCCTTCTGTCAGTACAGAGCCTCTCTAACACCAAGACTCCTGTAGTGCCTCCTCGGGGCGACAAACAGAAACCGGGTATCATACGGGTATCACACTAAACTACAGGGGATCTCGGAGCAGCACTGGGCCCCACAGACACGGCGTGGACACACCCTGGTGCCCTTCAGCCACTGTCCCAGCTATAGGCAAATAGCCACACTGCCTTGTGGTTAGTCTGTTGAGACGAGGCAAAGGGAGCACACCCTGACAGAAAAGCAAAGCTGGAGGTGCGCAATAGGCGGGCCTTAACAGACGAAGGACCCGGTCAAGACCGGCTGTCCTGAGAACACCTTTGCCATCGGGATTTACCTCATCATGGTGAAGATAGTGCTACTGGGGATGGCGTACCCCCTTTGGCACTTTAAAACTATGGGGCGTCTGGCAACATGAGCAGGAACGAATGGACTGGGAGCTCCTAGCCAGAATCCTGCAAGGCAGCAGCACAGGGAATCTGGTCGCTATCAAGTTTGGGACTGAGTGGCAGCTGTTTCGGCAGACCCCAGTGCGACCGCTTTTTAGGGATCACACTGCTCACCCCAATTGGGCAAGGGCCTAGAAAAGTGTGTGTGTGTAGGGCGTCACCTTGCGTGGCTTGCGTTTCTCTCCGATGCTCTCGGCCTCCTCATGCTCTCGGGCGCCTTGTGTGAGGTTTGTGTAGTTGGCCAGACGACTGAGCAGAGATGACACCTTGGGGCGAGTGTCCATCTCCTCCTGAAGAGAGAGAGAGAGAGAGAGAGAGAGAGAGAGAGAGAGAGAGAGAGAGAGAGAGAGAGAGAGAGAGAGAGAGAGAGAGAGAGAGAGAGAGAGAGAGAGAGAGACATTGATCAGGTGGGGTAAAAGGTTTAACCTGAGACACTGAAAGAGAAATGATTCAGAAAGCAAACCTCAAAAAGAGCCAGATTCCTGTCGTAGAAATCATCGTCATCAACGGCGTGAGAGTTATTGATGTAAACGTTGGACAGCTTCACACCGTCACCTGACACACACACACAGAGAGAGAGAGCGTCATCAGCGGTTTAAGGGTTAATATGAGTGCTTGGGAAACCTGTTTGGAAACAACCATTCATTCAAACAAACGACTGTTTGCTTTTGCTGATACAAGAATTAGACCGAACAAAACTTTGCATAAAGTCCATGAAACTGGAAGTATTTTCTCCTTATAATCAGTGTAGGATCACATGACCTGTGTGTCGCCATCAGCAAACCGTCAGCACACACACTCTCACTTCCCCAACACACACACGCACACACACACACAGGCTCACTCACACGCACAGACACACACACAGACTCACTCCACACACAACACACACACACACACACACACACTCCTCTGTCATTGTTTCACTGCATTCTTCACTGAGGTGTGTGCTGTCCACATGTGAATCTTTACAGAAACATAATGAATAATCGTGTGTGTTTGAGCAGCAACACCTGCACATTCATCACTGCAGCTTAACACACGAAACTTCCCGTTTCAGAAGAAGAAGAGACACACCCTCATCATCGCTCATTCAAGAAGATGAACGAGACAAAACATGCACATCTCACCAGACAAACACATCATCAGCAGATCATACGCCATCGCTTGGCATTAATGCACAACTGAGAGTCTGCTGTTGAATATGGACAGTCTGAGTTTATCGCTACAGATTAATTATTAATTATAAGATACATTTTTATTAGAATTAGTATTATTATTATTAATATATGGAATCATTATGTTCTTGTTCTGAAGTTCTTGAAAATCCAGTGCTGTTATTGTTCACTGAAACTGAAACCAAAACTATTTAAAAGAGTTAATGTCAATCGAAACAAAGCTGAAATTAAATTAAGTAAAAAAAAATTACTTAAAAAATTATATTTAAATATTTAAATTAAATAAACTCAATTTGAAGAACTATAATTACTAAAATTAAAATAAATAAATGAAAGCTCAATACAATAAAAATTAAACAAATATATAAACATTTTAAAAATTAATTTGATACTTTACATATATTAACACTAAAGTAGTATATAAATAATACAAAAATATCACTGATTAAAGTATATTTTTGTTCATTTGTGATATAAAAACTTAAATGTGCTTCAATAACTGCGATATTCAGTATTTTTAGTTGTATTAAAGCTTTATTAATATATTAAATTAGCTTTTATTTGTACATTTTTAGTTTACGTGTTAATTTTATATACATTTTCTGTCATTTTAAGTGCTTTTGACATTTATTCATTTTTTTAATATAGTGCTAATTTATTTTTATTTTATTTTTTTTCTCATAAAACTATTATATAATATATAATGTTTACTTACAGTTGATATTTTTAGTGCTTGACCTTAAACTAAACAAAAAATGTGAAATGTTGCCTGCAAAAGCTTATGTTTCTCTTTCTCGTCTAATATTTATATTTTATTTCAGCTTTATTCAATGTCAGAAATATTTTTAACCGTTGCAGTTAACAGGAAAAATAAATAAAACTTAGACATTTTATTTCAAAATATTTAAATAAAATAAACACAATTTTAAGTACTACAATTACTAAAACTAAAATAAAGCTCAATAGAATTTTCTTTTAATTATAAAAATGACCAAAAAAAACAAAATCACAAAAAAATTAAACGTATATTTTAAAAATGCTAATTCAGACTATTAATCTGATTAAAGTATATTTTTTTGTTCAGTTGTGATATAAAAATTTAAAATGTGCTTTAATAACTGCAATATTCAGCGTCATTTAGTTTTATTAAAGCTTTAGTCATATTTTAAATTAGCTTTTATGTGTCGATTTTTAGTTTAGATGTTAATTTTAGATTCATTTTTAGTCATTTGTTTAAAGGGATAGTTCACCCAAAACTCTGTCAGTAATTACTTGTTCAACCCCGTAAGACTTTCATCTTCAGAACACAAATGAAGATATCTGTGATTAAATCTGAGAGCTGGGTCACTCCTCCATAGGCTTCTAAAGGACTGAAACTTGCCGGCCCAGAAAAGTTATTAAAGACATCGTTAAAATAGTCCAAGTGACTACAGTGGCTCAATCTTACGTTTATCAAGCGACGAGAATACTTTTAGTGCAAAAATAACGACTTTATTCAAGTATTGATTTCCTTCTCTGTCGGCCTCGAGTGAGTTCTCTAGTGTAACTTCTGTGTTACTTCACACACACACACACACACATACACACACACACACACACACGACCAGCGTCAGCCAATAGTGAGGCTGTGTGTGACGTACGACACAGAAGCGCTGCGCTCTTACACTACGTGAACTCACTCGAGGCCGACAGAGAAGGAAATGAATACTTGAATAAAGTCGTTATTTTAGTTTGTTTTTTGCGCACTAAAAGTATTCTCGTCGCTTGATAAACGTAAGATTGAGCACTGTAGTCACTCGGACTAGTTTAACGATGTCTTTAACAACTTTTCTGGGCCGGCAAGTTTCAATCCCTTATTTTGCATCCCAAAACACTTCACAACTACATAGAATGTCACACAAACACTCACACACACGCTCACACACACACTCACCATCGAGCTGCTCGCTCTGGTCGGGCGTGTCGGAGGTCGTGACCCCTGCGGACGCCTCGCTGCGACTGACGCTCTCCCGCGAGCCGAAGCGGACCCTGGCGTGTGTGTGTGCGAGTGTGTGTGTGTCCGGGGGCGTGTCGGGCAGGTCCTCGGCTTTGATTGGTGTGACGGTGAAGCGCACGGACGAGGCCATGGCTTCCGGCGCCGGCGGGTCCGACAGCTCTGACGCTCCACGTCACACACAGCTCACGCTGACCGGGGGCGACACACACACACGCATCGCCATGGAGACACTGTGAGGGTGTGTGTGTGTGTGTGTAATGAGGAATGTGTCCCAATAGGGCTTGTTTTCGCTCAGATCAGCGTTTGAATCTGATTTCTGGCTCGTCAGCGAGAGTTTGGAGGAACGATTTACGTAATGAAACCGCTGAACTGAACAGTGTATGAAACATTTACATTCCTCTACTGTTAGATAACATACGTGTGTGTGTGTGTGTGTGTTGTGTATATGAATGAATGACTGTGTGTGTGTGTGTGTGTCTGTGTGTATATGTGAAATGGGAAAGACAAAACGGAACAAAACAAGCAGTCAAAATATGATTCATTTTAAAACAGAGTGCTGTCTATATAGGAACTCACGGTTCGCTAGTATGCCCAGAGTCTATCTATAGGAACTCACTGGTTCAGCTAATGGTCCAGAGTGCTATCTATATAGGGAACTCACTGGGTTCAGCTAGTATGGTCCAGAGTGCTGTCATATAGGAACTCACGGTTCAGCTAGTATGGTCCAGAGTGCTGTCTATATAGGAACTCACTGGGTTCGCTAGTATGGTCCAGAGTGCTATCTATATAGGGAACTCACTGGGTTCAGCTAGTATGGTCCAGAGTGCTATCTATATAGGGAACTCACTGGGTTCGGCTAGTATGGTCCAGAGTGCTATCTATATAGGGAACTCACTGGGTTCAGCTAGTATGGTCCAGAGTGCTGTCTATATAGGGAACTCACTGGGTTCAGCTAGTATGGTTCAGAGTGCTATCTATATAGGGAGCTCACTGGGTTCAGCTAGTATGGTCCAGAGTGCTATCTATATAGGGAGCTCACTGGGTTCAGCTAGTATGGTCCAGAGTGCTATCTATATAGGGAGCTCGCTGGGTTCGGCTAGTATGGTCCAGAGTGCTATCTATATAGGGAGCTCCTGGGTTCAGCTAGTATGGTCCAGAGTGCTATCTATATAGGGAGCTCGCTGGGTTCGGCTAGTATGGTCCAGAGTGCTATCTATATAGGGAACTCACTGGGTTCAGCTAGTATGGTCCAGAGTGCTATCTATATAGGGAGCTCACTGGGTTCAGCTAGTATGGTCCAGAGTGCTATCTATATAGGGAGCTCGCTGGGTTCGGCTAGTATGGTCCAGAGTGCTATCTATATAGGGAGCTCGCTGGGTTCGGCTAGTATGAGGTCCAGAGTGCTTCTATATAGGGAGCTCGCTGGGTTCAGCTAGTATGGTTCAGAGTGCTGTCTATATAGGGAGCTCGCTGGGTTCGGCTAGTATGGTTCAGAGTACTGTCTATATAGGGAGCTCGCTGGGTTCAGCTAGTATGGTTCAGAGTGCTGTCTATATAGGGAGCTCGCTGGTTCAGCTAGTATGGTTCAGAGTGCTGTCTATATAGGGAGCTCGCTGGGTTCGGCTAGTATGGTCCAGAGTGCTATCTATATAGGGAGCTCGCTGGGTTCGGCTAGTATGAGGTTCAGAGTACTGTCTATATAAGGGAACTCACTGGGTTCAGCTAGTATGGTCCAGAGTGCTATCTATATAGGGAACTCACTGGGTTCGGCTAGTATGGTCCAGAGTGCTGTCTATATAGGGAACTCACTGGGTTCGGCTAGTATGGTCCAGAGTGCTTCTATATAGGGAGCTCGCTGGGTTCGGCTAGTATGGTCCAGAGTGCTGTCTATATAGGGAACTCACTGGGTTCGGCTAGTATGGTCCAGAGTGCTGTCTATATAGGGAGCTCACTGGGTTCGGCTAGTATGAGGTTCAGAGTACTGTATATATAGGGAGGGTTCGGCTAGTATGAGGTTCAGAGTGCTGTATATATAGGGAGGGTTCGCTAGTATGAGGTTCAGAGTGCTGTCTATATAGGGAGCTCGCTGGGTTCGGCTAGTATGGTCCAGAGTGCTATTATATAGGGAGCTCGCTGGGTTCGGCTAGTATAAGGTCCAGAGTGCTGTCTATATAGGGAGCTCACTGGGTTCGGCTAGTATGAGGTTCAGAGTACTGTCTATATAGGGAACTCACTGGGTTCAGCTAGTATGGTTCAGAGTGCTGTCTATATAGGGAACTCACTGGGTTCGGCTAGTATGGTCCAGAGTGCTATCTATATAGGGAACTCACTGGGTTCGGCTAGTATGGTCCAGAGTGCTGTCTATATAGGGAGCTCACTGGGTTCGGCTAGTATGAGGTTCAGAGTGCTGTATATATAGGGAGGGTTCGGCTAGTATGAGGTTCAGAGTGCTGTCTATATAGGGAACCCACTGGGTTCGGCTAGTATGAGGTCCAGAATGCTGTCTATATAGGGAACTCACTGGGTTGGCTAGTATGGTCCAGGCTGTCTATATAGGGAGCTCATGGTTCGGCTAGTATGGTCCAGAGTGCTGTCTATATAGGGAACTCACTGGGTTCGGCTAGTATGGTCAAGAGTGCTGTCTATATAGGGAACCCACTGGTTCGGCTAGTATGAGTCCAGAGTGCTGTCTATATAGGGAGGGTTCGGCTAGTATGAGTTCAGAGTGCTGTCTATATAGGAGGGTTGGCTAGTATGGTCCAGAGTGCTGTCTATATAGGGAACTCACTGGTTCGGCTAGTATGGTCAAGAGTGCTGTCTATATAGGGAACCCACTGGGTTCGGCTAGTATGAGGTCCAGAGTGCTGTCTATATAGGGAGGGTTCGGCTAGTATGAGGTCCAGAGTGCTGTCTATATAGGGAGGGTTCGGCTAGTATGAGGTTCAGAGTGCTGTCTATATAGGGAGGGTTCGGCTAGTATGAGGTCCAGAGTGCTGTCTATATAGGGAGGGTTCGGCTAGTATGAGGTCCAGAGTGCTGTCTATATAGGGAACTCACTGGGTTTTGCGACACAATCTTGCCGTTAGTTAATGCGACAAACCTGCACCTGAGCGCCTCCATTAAGCCAATTATAATTCGACCGCAGACACACACCTGACAGCGGCTCAAATTAGACAGACACCCTTAATATTAATATCACTAAAGAAAACTCTTTATATAACTAATAAAGCCATTTACCTCAGAACTGGCGTCCCGCGAGACGCTTTCGTGGTGTTTAAACGCAAACCGGCGCTAACAGTCGCATTATTATTATTATTCACTTCTGATCAACACGAACGAATAATTTGACTCATTTACCTCCGGACTGCTGTCACGGGTCCACCGAAGCCGGTGCTCGGGTACAATCCGGTGTGTTTATCGCCCCGGTTTCAGGAGGATCATCAAATCAGCACGTTTGACTGAGCGACGGACGTAAGCGCGCTCACGAGAGCAACGGCCACTGCGTCATGACGTACGTGCGTATGATGCGCAGTAGGGAAATGTAGTTCTCCGCCTACTATTTACATCACGTAAAAAAACTACAATTCGATTTATTTAAATCCCCATATTAGCAATTCTTTACAAATAAAGCTGACGCACAATTACACAAATCTCGCATTTTATTGTATTTCACATGAGGATTCGTTGAGTACACAAAGAGAAAAAAGATGCCTTTAGAAAACAAACATGACATTATTCAGTAAAAAACAAAAGTATGTATATAGTGTAAAAGTTCATGGTTCCGATCAGAGCACGGGCCGCGGCTGCTGGGTCAGCAGGAGCCCGAAGCGCTTCTTGATGGTCACGCGGTGTGTCGGGAGAACTTGTCGTCCGGGAGAAGCGGGCCGGGTGCGCGGAGCTGGAGGGCTGGCCGCTCGGGTCCAGTTTCTGCACAGACAAAAGAAAATATATTCAAAACATGCCTCAGGATCTATACATCTGATCTATATTACATGTACACACGTTTCATGGCCAAATATGCCGCCATTACAGCCAAGTAAAAGCCGCCTCACCTTCAGAGTGTAGACCCTGTCGCCTTTCTCATTCAGATAAAACTGCAGGAACATGATGACCTCTCGACAGTCACACGGCGAGTTATAATGTCTCTCGGTTTATTTCGAGCAGAAAACAGGTTTATAATCGGTAACGCTGCTCAAAACACCGCGAGCACGTGTGCGACTGATCCCGAAACAAACCGGATGTGTGCGGGACGAGCCGCGGGCCCGCGGCGCAAAGCAGGATGGGAAACTGAGTTTTTAAAAGGTCACGTGTGTAAAGAAATCCTCCCGCCTGCTTTAGAATTATAACGGCAGATATAACAGAAATAATTATTAATGTCAATAAATGTGACTTAATCATATTATAGTTAAGGACGTGCGGTTTTATTGTTTGGAACACAGATATGCTGATGTGTGTTTGTTTTTAAAAGTGTGCAGTTTAAATGTGCATTTCAGCTGTTCACATTAACCAGTTATATATTTTCTCTGAGATAATCAGATCCTCTGAGGCTACTTCAGTGGCAGGTAAAGTTGGTCAATTCTTGATGTAATTTATGTGCCAATTGTTTTGTTGTTGTTTTGGGCTAGATTAATATGGCTACCACTTGCAGAATTAAAAATAAAGCTATTGTACTGATATAAAATGAGCTAAAGCATTGTTCTTCTTCTGTAAAATCCCCCGTCTGTAGATGGAGAAGCTTCAGTGTCCACACGCGGACCACATAAAGCTCTTACTTCACCTTAATGAGGATAATGAGCGCCTTAATCATGGAGAAATCACAGGTGTAAATGCGCAGGACAGGGCTGAAGACGGTCAGACTAAAACACAATGTTTTGATGCTGAAAATGATGCAAGAAACCCAGATATAAACACCACAGCGTTATTCTCAGACATTAACCCTTCCCACACGCCTCGTCTTGACCCTTCGTGGCCCGTGCTGGTTCCTCGCTTTAACCCAGTGCCTCATCAGAATCAGCTCTGGCCCGTTTACACGCCTCCACAGCACTTTAACCCTGGGTTTAACTTTAACCCTGGGTTTAACTTTAACCCTGGGTTTAACTTTAACCCTGGGTTTAACCCATTAGTGGCCTGTGGGGAATCCGCCTTCTCCTGTCTTGTGTTTCTACCGCATATGATCGTTTATCCCGTTTGTCCCGCACAGTATCCGTGTCTAAACACCACGGGTTCGGTCTCCTACACACACTCACACACACACTCGTTCCCCGCAGACGTGCTCGACTCGTACGAACTGTGGCAGAGACTGTGTGAGACGGCGAAGGACTTCAGCTCCAGCAGTGCAGATACTGAGGCTCTCGCCTGCTTCTTCATGTGAGCACACACCACACACACACACACACACACACACACACACACACACACACACACACACACACACACACACACACACACACACACTCCCACTCATACTGCAGATCATGTGTTATAATCATAAAGTTCTAAAAATCGCTAAAGACAGTAGGCTACAACCATAGCGATAATGGTGCGGTCAAGTAAGTCAAATTTAATTTAAAAATAATTATTTAAATTATTTGTATTATTTCTATATTGTTATGCATTAGTATTTTATTTATAGCAAATGTATCTATTTAATATTTTAGTTTTCATTTGTTTCATTTTTAGCATTATAATTCATACTTTTTCATTCTATTAACTGACTTTATTTTTTTTATTGTTTACTATTTATCATCATTGACAGATATGTATTTGTTCGTTTATAATTTATATACTACAGTAATATTAGTAATTTTTCAATTACCTTTATTTATTCATTGTTGTGTTATTATTTTATAATAAAAGTGTATACATTTGATATGATAAGATAAAAGTAGGCCGTATTTAAATATTTTTTTTTTTTTTTTTTACTTCATATTGCATATTTCATTCATTGTTTTTTTTATTTGGAATTTTTTGAAAATATTTGTTTACTAATAAATTCATTATTTGGATAAAAGTGGATGGAAAAGTGCAAGAACAAGAAGGATTGTGACTTGGATACTGACGAGTGCACATTAAAAGGATCGTTTAAGATGGAACTCTTTTATCTGTTTATCTGTTCATTATCATTCGCCATATTGACAGAATAACGATATTGAATCATTTTCAGAAATATTTGTTTTTTCAGCAACACTGAAAGCCAATCAGAATTCTTCATACTCAGTTTGAATGTCCCGCGCGCGCGCTTGAAATAAACAGAACGTTATGTCGTCTGTTGGTGTGTGGACGCTAATAGTTATCATTACAGAACGGGTCTTTAATGCTTGTTATCTGATCAAACCTGTTTTGTGTATCTGTGTCTCTCTCAGTCGCGTGATTCGCGCTCTCGCCGTTCACAGTCCTGATATGCCGTTCTCGGACGCCGTGAATGTGGCCGTTGAGGAGTGGAGGAAAATCCCGCTCTTTCAACGCGAGCAATATCACGTCACTGCCAGGATGTGAGTAAAACATAATTTTTTTTTAACAAATTACACACATTTCTGAAACTGACATGGTTTTGAGGAGTGTTAATAATTAACATTTATCAAATTTATTGGTAACACTTTACAATAAGGTTCATTGGTTAACATTAGTTAATGTTAACATGAACTAACCATGATGAGTAATACATTTGTTACAGTATTTCTTAACATATTCATTGTTAGTTTATGTTAGTTCACAGGGCATTAACAAATGTTAACAAGATTTTAATAAAGTATTAGTAAGTGTTGAAATTATCATTAACAAAGATTATACATGCAGTTCATTATTAGTTCATGGTAACTAATGAACTTTATTGTATTTGTGTTATGAATTAATTTGATTATACAATAATAGTGTATTAATTTTATGCTATTTGGAGCAGATTTGTCATTTTAAACCCCTTAGTTGCAGAAATGGTGGATAAAGAGCAAATCTCACAATAAGAATTACAGTCTAAGAGGTTTTGGGAATTTACTGCTTGTCGGGAATTGAAGTGTTTTGTTTATTTTCCTCTAGGTTCATTGAGTTGGAAGAACAGGACAAGAGCACCAACAGAGCCGATGAAGATCAGCCGATTCCCACTGGTCAGGATTTATTATAATCGATCAATGTGTTATTTATGCTGATTGATAAAACATTCTAACCTAAACTTCATCTATGACTGAATTAAATATAGTAAACAATGAACCTCGTCACTTGCACAGGTACTGTGAAGAAAACAAGTAAACAATCTAAAAAGCCGCGGCCGGTTGAAGATCTCGCCGAGAGCGCGCTGGCAGAATACTCACAGGTCATGGACGCTCTGGGGTCAAAGGTCAGTGATGGGTCAGAGGTCACCGCCGCCGACGAGGAGGACGGGTGTGCGCTGTACCTCAACCAGCTGTTCAACCACTGCGAAGTTACCAACGAGGTCAATTCAAATCCTAGGAATGCTTCTGTATCACATTCTAAAGCCTCTCGAAATGATCAAAACCAGTGTTGGGGAAAGTAATGCGTTACTCACTTAAATAGTAACTAATTGCGTTACTAGTAACTAATACCGTAATGCATGGGTCACCAATCTCGGTCCTGGAGGGCCGGTGTCCTGCAGAGTTTAGTTCCAACCAGGTCCAACACACCTGCCTAAACGTTTCTATTATGCCTAGTGAGACCTTGAGTAGCTGGTTCAGGTGTGTTTAATTGGGGTTGGAGCTAAACTCTGCAGGACACCGGCCCTCCAGGACCGAGATTGGTGACCCATGCCGTAATGCGTTACGGTACTTTTGCGTTACTTTTTTTCCACCTGGGCTGGATCTATTAAAATGATCTATTACAGGGTTAATGAGCCGGCGTTCTCATTTTAAAGTGTGTTTTCTCTCTTTCAGGCTGGTTTCGACATGGACTACATCAGCTCTCTTCTGTCCACAGATCACAACCTCACCGATGTCCTTAAGGAAAATTCCCAGGATCTGTTTTCCAGCGGCATTCCCAAGCCAGTCTCCGGATGCTCCCATTGGACTGCTCAACGTGACATCAGCCAGTATACTGGCTCAAATCTTCAAGATCACATGACGCAGAAATCATTTTGGATTTACACACCAACTGGGATGGAAAATGGCGGCCAGAACGCATTTCAAACATCAAGTTCCCAAGACGTACAAGTCCAAGAAACGATTCATTCTGCTTTTCAAGACTTCTGTCCATCTGGAAACTCTTTAGGAGGAAAAAGGGAGACTTTGTACGTCGCTGAAACCGTCCAATCCGAATGCTTCAGTCTTCAAAACTACAAATCCCATCATGCATCATTTACGCATTCCATACAACATCCAAAAAACCCTGTGAATGGTGGAGTTGAGCATGATGGAGAGGAAAACTCGGTGGCCAGACAAAAAACAGAGAAAATGGGAAGTACAAAGGACCAGAGAAACATGGACATGGACATTCCCAATGATTCTCAGCAGGGAATGAGAAATAATAGAGTGAAAACACAGACAAACGTAAAGGAGACGTCCGAGGAAAAGAACGTAAACCGGAACAAAAAACAGAAGAGACGACGTAGAAGAAGGAAGCAGGAAAAGATCAGGGCGCTCGCTGAGAGAACAACAGACGATAAAAGGAAAACCGCTGAAAACCAAAGGAATAGAAAGACTCAAGGCGGTCAACGAAGATCCGCATCCAAACATAGAGCGAAAGAAACTGATCTTTTAGAGAGTAGGTCTCATGAAGAGAGTCGACGAACGATGTAAGCAGAAAGAAACGATGGAAAAGAGCAGCAAAAATGGGCCATTGGAGAGAATGGAGATGGTTTTCCGATCGCACGAGAGCGACAGGTACATGAGACGCGGCCGAAACCCGCTCAAACCACAAACGAAGACGCTTGAGGAGGTTTAGGGTGGAAAAATCCACTTGAGGCATAATAAAACATATAAATAAACCACAGGAAATATCACATCTTTATTTAAAGTCCCCCTGTGGTGAAAATCCAGCTTTTAATGTTGTTTAAATGTCTATGTGGTGTTTTTAATACGCTTTAAGACAAACCATGTGTAAATTCATAGGTCAATACCATTGATGAGTATTTTCTCCATAAAACGTAAGACTTTTTGAAACGGTTTGGATTTGCTGAGTGTTCCTGACGTCACAAACTACCTTAACCAATCAGATCAACGTGCTTTAGCATATCATTAACAGTGAACTAGTTTCGAGAGATTCCTGGTTATCCCGGTATATTTTTCTGCTGATATGAAAAACCGGGTAGATTTAGTAATATAGTGTGTATGATTACGATGATATGTTTCCACAGACGTTCTGAGTTGTTTAAAGCATTTCTGATGATTGTGACTGAGAACAGGAACATTAGCAACCCATTATTAGCTGTTTGATAACAGTCAAGCAAAAGACTAATCATAATTACCGTTATGTGTCTGACGATGTAAAGAGCGATATTATTGTGCAGCGTCAGAGACAGCGTCTACCTCAGTGTGTTGGCCTGAATCTGAGCTGACCTGAGTGGGGGCGGGGCTAATTCGCATATTCATGAATCCTTGTATAATAAATGAGGTGAAGGTGTCGAGTTACATTCAAGCTATTTTAAGGCATGAAGATTTTTTTTCACAGGAAAAAAGTTATGGTGATCAAAGATGAGTTTTAAGGGATAAAATGATTGACTACAGGGAGACTTTAAGAGTTTTAATATATTAAAGTATAAAATAATATGACATTAGCAGAAATATGATGGTTTTTTCCAATATAAGAAACTTAAAAAAAAAAACTATACACACAGTGTTGAAGAGCCGATGATAAAACCACCAAAACTCGTTCAAAACGACACACACGTTCGAGAAGGTTCGAATAAAGACAGGAAGCATCACGTCTTTATTTAAGATTTTTAATATATTAAAGTATAAAATAATATATGACACATCAGCATAAGTCTTTGACAGTAGTCTTTGGTTTTTCCAATTTACAGTTTAAAATGACAAAAATACACACTTTTAAATACACACACAGATCCTTCAGGCATAATCATTATAAAATAGGTACTTGTTCCAAGGCACATTAATTTAGTGTAATATTCTCACAGTATCATTCCCAGTGCCCAGATCAACATAAAACAGCGCAGATTAAGCAGAAATCACTTGCACACATATAAACATAACCCTTTCACACACAGCTTCATCTCTCAGTTATTGCACATGCAGTGGGACTTTCCTTCCAGTACTGCGACATTGCTCCTCAGTCCGACTTCCTATTGGTCAATCCGTGGCCGCTATAAATCCCATTGTTGCCGTTGGCCTTCCCACTGGGAATGCCATTGAGATTTCCGTCAGAGAGCCCATTGGAACGGAGATACTCGGTAAAGACTTTCCGATAAACTGGATGCGTCGTCAATAAGTCCTGCAGACAAGCTTTAGGAGACACAAAACCAATCAGCATTCGATGTTAAAATAACACTGTTATCATCTTAGCTGAATAAACATTAGGCTGCATTAGCCGTATTGGGTTTCATCTGTACTGGGCGCATCTTTCTGCTTACTCGAATTGTTTATATGTCTATGTGGTGTTTTTATATGCTTTAAGACAAACCGTGTGTAAATTCATAAGTAGACAGCATTGCTGAGTATTTTCTGCTTAAAACTGCAGTGAACCAAAGACAGTCTCAAAAACACTGAAATCGCTGGTGTTTCTGACGTCACAAACTACCTTGTAACCAATCAGATCAACGTGTGATCGTCAACCAGTGGATCTCTGAGTGAGGGAGTGAGTGGAGGCGGGGCTCATTTGCATATTCATAGAACCATGCATACTAAATGAGGCAAGGGTGTCGAGTTACATTCAAGATATTTTAAGGGAAAAACATTTAAATATGTTATTTTGGTAATCAAAGATGAGATAAAACTATCGTCAACAGGGGGACTCTAAATCTTACTAAGATGTGATTTTACAGATATACACATCGCAGAACACATTTAGCAGGTTATAAACCCTGTTTTGTGCTCAGACAATTGGATAACTTTAAACACAAACGTAACTGCCGCTGGCGACAAAAGCAATGGTTTATAGGCTAGACCGTCCTGTTTTTTACCCTCAGTAGGACGCCCCCTGGTGGTCAGCGCTGAGAACATCTCCTCTATATCGTACTGTGGGATTCCCACCAGCGCCCCCATCAGGCCGGAGAGATCGCCTGCGCTCAGAAGCCCGTCCCGGTCCGTGTCGAACCACTGAAAACACACGACAAATTAGGATTTAACCTCTTGAGGAATGCATTACAATAAGAAACTTTACTGGCCACAAATATTTTTCACATGATTTAATTGAAAACAGATAGAATGAATTGGGGGGGGGGGGGGGATCTAATCATATTGAGATAATTTTGCCATATACTGTTTTTAGGGATGCACGATATATCGGCCAACATATCAGTATCGGTATCGCCGATATATTATCATTTTTAATGGTATCGTTACCGGTCTGATAAGAACTTTTGGCAGATATGTTAAAGCTGATAAATAATAAATGATTTCCTTCAGCTGAGTCATCTTGACATGATGATTTTGAATCGCTTGAAATATGATTGGAATCACTTAAAAACGGATAATAAAAACAAATTGAGTAAAGTAGTGTAAATCTGTCATATCAGCTACATAAAGTATAATGAGAACAGTTATATTAAGTTTAAATTAAATCTCTTTCCACTGTTGTTTTTTATGGAACAATAAAATGGAGCAATTATAGGAGAAAACCGCAATTTCTATTAAATGTTTCCATCCAAACAAGCTCAATTATATTGCAGTTATATTACTTTATTAATATATAAATAATGTACATTTTCACAGAAATGAAGTAAATAATGTTGGGCCTATTTTTATTAAAAAATTTATTATTATATATGGTTTTGTATCGAGACAGGATTAATTATTATTATTTTTAGGTTTTTATTAGTAAACAATTTTATGAAACAAATCAATACAGAAATATATTCTCATAGAAACTGATATTATTAAACTGTAAAATAAAATCAAGTTTAATAATAATTATAATTTATAAAGCTTTTGTTTTGGTGTAAAACAGCGGTGAGACCTTCTCGTGTTTGTAAATAGATTTATAAATGATTCTCATTACAAATCTGGAAAGATGTTTGTCGCACACATCCGTTATAAGACTAGAAGTCGACGGAGAGCGTTTCTGACCCAGCTGTCAATATGTTTTATAACACAGTCAGAACAAACAGCTTGTGTGATACGAGTTTATGATGCGACACACCCCTACAACACACACACACACACTCACCGTGAACGCCGTGTCTATGAGAGACTCCAAACTCCTGAAGCCAGAAACAGCCGACACACTCACACACACCTGCCTCATGTCCACCGTATCATCTGCAAACACACACACACACACATCTGATCATCTCACACACACACACACCTGCCTCATGTCCACCGTATCATCCTGCAAACACACACACAACATCTGATCATCTACACACAACACACCACACAACACACCTGCCTCATGTCCACCGTATCATCCTGCAAACACACACACACACATCACACACACCACACACACCACACACACCTGCCTCATGTCCACCGTATCATCCTGCAAAACACACACACACAACATCTGATCATCACACACACACACACACACTGCCTCATGTCCACCCTATCATCCTGCAAACACACTTGTCCACACACACACACCTGACAAACACACACAACATGCTATCATCTCAACACACACACACACACATCTATCATCCACACACCACACACACACTGCCTCATGTCCACCGTATCATCCTGCCAAACACATCACACAACACATCTGATCATCTCACACACACACACACACACACCTGCTCATGTCCACCGTATCATCTGCAAACACACAACACACTACATCTCACACACACACCTATGTCCTATCATCTGCAAACACACACACAACATCTGATCATCTCACACACACACACACACACACACCTGCCTCATGTCCACCGTATCATCCTGCAAACACACACACACACCATCTGATCATCTCACACACACCACACACCACCTGCCTCATGTCCACCGTATCATCCTGCAAAACACACACACACATCTGATCATCTCACACACACACACACAACCACTGCCTCATGTCCACCGTATCATCCTGCAAAACACACACAATCTGATATCTCACAACCACCACACACTGCTCATGTCACCGTATCATCTCAAACAACACAATCTGATCATCTCACCAACAACACCTGCCTCATGTCCACCGTATCATCCTGCAACACACACACACACACATCTGATCCACCAACTCATCACACAACACACACACTCACAACACACACACACTGCCTCATGTCCACCGTATCATCCTGCAAACACACACACACACCACATCTGATCATCTCACACACACACACACACCTGCCTCATGTCCACCGTATCATCCTGCAAAACACACACACACCCACACATCTGATCATCTCACAACACCACAACCACAACACACCTGCCTCATGTCCACCGTATCATCCTGCAAACACACACACAAGATCATCACCACAACAATCTGCTCATGTCCACTTCTACACACACACACACACACACACCACACCCTGCCTCATGTCCACCGTATCATCCTGCAAACACACACACACCATCTGATCATCTCACACACACACACACACACCTGCCTCATGTCCACCGTATCATCCTGCAAAACACAACACACACATCTGATCATCACACACACACACACACACACTGCCTCATGTCCACCGTATCATCCTGCAAAACACACACCACCACACATCGATCATCCACACACACACACACACACCTGCCTCATGTCCACCGTATCATCCTGCAAACACACACAAACACATCTGATCATCCACACACACACACACACCTGCCTCATGTCCACCGTATCATCCTGCAAACACACACACACATCTGATCACACTCACACACACCAACACTGCCTCACACACCTGCCTCATGTCCACCGTATCATCTGCAAACCACACACACATCTGATCATCAACAACACCACACAACCTGCCTCATGTCCACCGTATCATCCTGCAAACACACACACACACACATCTGATCATCTCACACACACACACACACACACACACACATCTGATCATCACACACACACACACACACCTGCCTCATGTCCACCGTATCATCCTGCAAACCACACACACATCTGTCATCACACACACACACACACACACCTGCCTCTGTCCACCGTATCATCCTGCAACACACACACACCACATCGATCATCTCACACACACACACACACACTCACACACACACACACACACACACCTGCCTCATGTCCACCGTATCATCCTGCAAACACACACACACATCTGATCATCACACACACACACACACACACCTGCCTCATGTCCACCGTATCATCCTGCAAACACACACACAATCTGATCATCACACACACACACACACACACACTCTCTGTCCACCGTATCATCCTGCAAACACACACCCATCTGATCACTCACACACACAACACACACACACACCCACACACACTGCCTCATGTCCACCGTATCATCCTGCAACACACACACACATCTGATCATCAACACACACACACACACATACACACAACACAACACACACACACACACACACACACCTGCCTCATGTCCACCGTATCATCCTGCAAACACACACACACATCTGATCATCACACACACACACACACACACACCTGCCTCATGTCCACCGTATCATCCTGCAAAACACACACACACACATCTGATCATCTCCACACACACTCACACACACCTGCCTCATGTCCACCGTATCATCCTGCAAACACCACACACACACACACACACACTCACTGATGCTCACTATACACACATCTGTTCATCTCACACACACACACTCACACACACACACACTCATGTCCACCGTATCATCCTGCAAACACACACTGATGCTCACTATACACACATCTATCATCTCACACACACACACACACACACACACACACACACACACACACACACACACACACACACACACACACCATTACCTTTGAGTAAAGCGAGCAGATCTTCTCTGCCGTCTTTCTGTCCTTGAGCCCCAAGATAGAGGTCAGGTGATCGGCTGTTACCATGGCGCTCTGGCCTGAGTGACAGCTGTCAATCATGTCGTTCATAACGGTCTCCACTCGAGCGTTCGTAAGACTGAGGATGAGGAGAACGAAAGAGTGTGAGACAAACGGGTGGAGAGATACTATGAATCTCTCTCTCTCTCTCTCTCTCTCTCTCTCTCTCTCTCTCTCTCTCTCTCTCTCTCTCTCTCTCTCTCTTCTCTCTCTCTCTCTCTCTCTCTCTCTCTCTCTCTCTCTCTCTCTCTCTCTCTCTCTCTCTCTCTCTCTCTCTCTCTCTCTCTCTCTCTCTCTCTCTCTCTTCTCTCTCTCTTCTCTCTCTCTCTCACACACACACACACACACACACACACACCCGTGTTTATGCAGCAGTGTGAGTGTTGCCTGAGCTGGAGGTTCCAGTGGAAGCGAAAGGTTTCCAAGCTTTTTAACAGGAAAACGTCCGTCCATCACGTAATCAGTGGCAGGAACACCGAGAGCGCTGTGAAAACACACAAACATAGACATTATAGCGCACACACACCGAGAGCGCTGTGAAAACACACAAACATAGACATTATAGCGCACACACACCGAGAGCACTGTGAAAACACACAAACATAGACATTATAGCGCACACACACCAAGAGCGCTGTGAAAACACACAAACATAGACATTATAGGCACACACACCGAGAGCACTGTGAAAACACACAAACTAGACATTATAGCGCACACACACCAAGAGCGCTGTGAAAAACCACAAACATAGACATTATAGCGCACACACACGAGAGCGCTGTGAAAACACACAAACATAGACATTATAGCGCACACACACGAGAGCACTGTGAAAACACACAAACATAGACATTATAGCGCACACACACCGAGAGCGCTGTGAAAACACACAAACATAGACATTATAGCGCACACACACCGAGAGCGCTGTGCACACACACACACTCACACTAACTATACAGCGAACACATTATTTCTGCTGTAAATGTGTCTAACTCATCTTCAACTTGAACAGGTCGAATACCAGGTACTTTAATTAGTTGAAATTAAGCAGAAATTAAATAAAATATAACTAGATGAAAAACTTAAAATGTAGCCATTAAAGTTCTAATAAAAATAAATAAAAATAAACTAAAGCTAAACGTGGCAGAAGTCATTAAAACCCCTTGAAACATGTGTTGTGTTGATCTATTCCACTGGATAGTCGGCAGAATGTGAGCGTGTGTATCGTGACTCACTTGGCCATGAGTTTCTGTACATTCTCAGCATATATGTCCGGGTTTTCCTTCTCCTCCTGTGACGGCGTGTAGACGGGCAGGAACTACAACCAATCAGAGCAGAGAAGAATTATTGAGGGAGATTCTATAGAGAGCCTAAGTCCCGCCCCTCCGCTTCCGGTTCACGGGACCTTATTTTGGAAAAAATATGTATGGTAGTCAATGGCGAGAGACAAGTTATCTTTTTATTCCGTCTGAACTGTGCCCTGAATTACACATATGATGTTTGTCAATTTAAAAGATAATTATGAAAGTCAAGAACGTCGCAGTTTGTCATAAA
>CM070818.1:3696040-3728540 GCA_036326025.1 Chrosomus eos | reverse complement strand
TGTGAGAGTGAGTGAGTGTGTGTGAGAGTGAGTGTGTGTGAGAGTGAGTGAGTATGAGAGTTAGTGTGAGTGTGTGTGTGTGTGTGTGTGTGTGTGTGTTTGTGTGTGTGAGACTGAGTGTGTGTGTGAGAGTGAGTGAGTGGTGTGTGTGTGTGTGTGTATGTGTGTGTGTGAGAGAGAGAGAGAGAGGAGAGAGTGAGAGAGAGGTGAGTGTGTGTGTGTGTGTGTGTGTGTGTGTGTGAGAGTAAGTGTGAGTGTGTGTGTGTGTGTGTGTGTGTGTGTGTGTGTGTGGAGAGAGAGAGAGAGAGAGAGTGTGAGTGTGAGAGAGAGTTGTGTGTGTGTGTGTGTGTGTGTGTGTGTGTTGTTGTGTGGGTGTGTGTGTGGGGTTGTGTGTGAGAGTGTGTGTGAGAGTGTGAGTGAGTGAGTGAGTGTGAGTGTGTGAGTGTGTTTGTGTGAGAGAGAGAGTGTGAGTGTGAGAGTGAGTGTGTGAAAGTGAGTGTGAGTGTGAGTGTGTTGTTACCTGAGGCCAGTGGCCGTCTGATGTGACTCTCTCACGGATCTGAGACACACATTTCTTCCTGGATTCAGGATCTTTCCGGTTCACCAACACTGACTGATTAAACTCCAACAGTGCTGGGATGGACACACAGATTATCACAAATTTCAAGGGTGTGTTTGAATAGTTTGAACAGATTTTTTTTTAAATGATCCACAACTATAATACTTATATAATACCAATAATACTTGGTATCCATTTATTCATTTAGCAGAAGCTTTTACCCAAAGTTACAGACAAACAGGGTTATTATAGTCAACTAAAACTAAAGCCCAAACTTGTTTAAATAAAGACTGAAGGAGTCGTTGAAGCTCAGTGAAGTCATGTGACTGTACTGTAGTTTTATTGCCTAAGTTTAGCTTTTTACTGATTGTATTTTTAAAAGTTGTGTTAATTTCTGAAAATTATTGTGTTGGACAAAACTTGTAAGAATCATAAACTTTTGTTGGTCATAGAGTTTATTTTCTGACCCAAAATTGTATTGAGTTTGATGCGAATCCATGGTCGGCTTGTGGAGCACTTTTATGATGGATGGATGCACTTTTATGATGGAGAGATGCACTTTTATGATGGACAGATGCACTTTTATGATGAACAGATGCACTTTTATGATGGACAGTTGCACTTTTATGATGGACAGATGCACTTTTATGATGGACAGATGCACTTTTATGATGGACAGATGCACTTTTATGATGGACAGATGCACTTTTATGATGAACAGATGCACTTTTATGATGGACAGATGCACTTTTATGATGGACAGATGCACTTTTATGATGGACAGATGCACTTTTATGGTGATAGATGCACTTTTATGGTGATAGATGCACTTTTATGATGGACAGATGCACTTTTATGATGGAAAGATGCACTTTTATGATGGACAGATGCACTTTTCTGATGGACAGATGCACTTTTCTGATGGACAGATGTACTTTTATGATGGATAGATGCACTTTTCTGATGGACAGATGCACTTTTCTGATGGACAGATGCACTTTTCTGATGGACAGATGTACTTTTATGATGGATAGATGCACTTTTATGATGGACAAATGCACTTTTATGATGGACAGATGCACTTTTATCGACTTCAAAACAGAAACGGCCATTCACTGCCATTATAAAGTATGAAATCATTGGTTCAGTTCCAGCACCTCACCTCCTACAACAGGTAGCTTGGAGTTCTCGGATCGCGACACAACGGTCGGCAGGCCCGTCGCGCACAGGACCAGCATGTCCAGGAAACCGCTGTGAGGCGCCACTGCCAAGACCGGAGCTTCCCTCAGGCCCGCCTGACGCCCTCGGACCTTAATCCACAAGAAACCCACGGAGAAGAAGACGGCCCGGCTGAGGAAGAGTATGATGTGGTGGAAGAGCCAGCGACGCCAGCCCTGCACAGGCTCCGCCCCCTCCGCCTCAGACAGGCCGGCCAATCGCAGGCGAGCGATGGGCCACATGAGCAGGAAGAAGAGGGTGGCGAGGGTGATGCGGACCGGAAACAGCACCACGCCCAGAATGATTCCCTGAGAGACATCAGAAGCGTTTCATTGGTCAGATAAGTTACATGGCTCAAGTTTAAGTCGAGTCTCAAGTCTTCTTCATGCCGAGTCTCAAGTCAAGTCAAGTCACCTTTATTTATATAGCGCTTTCTACAATACAAATTGTTTCAAAGCAGCTTTACAGAGATAACGGGAAAATAATGTTGTAATAGTATTGATAAATTCAAAATTAAATGTTAAAAGTCTGCATCATACATTATTTCATACAAAATGCATAATGTATGATTATGAGTTAGGCAGCATAATAGGTCTTCAAGTCTTCATGTCAAGTCTCAAGTCTTCTTCATGTCGAGTCTCAAGTCGTCTTCATGTCGAGTCTCAAGTCGTCTTCATGTCGAGTCGCAAGTTGAGTCTCAAGTCTTCTTTATATCGAGTCTCAAGTCTTCTTCATGTCAAGTCTCAAGTCTTCTTCATGTCGAGTCTCAAGTCTTCTTCATGTCGAGTCTCAAGTCTTCTTCATGTCAAGTCTCAAGTCCTCTTCATGTCGAGTCTCAAGTCCTCTTCATGTCGAGTCGCAAGTTGAGTCTCAAGTCTTCTTTATATCGAGTCTCAAGTCTTCTTCATGTCAAGTCTCAAGTCTTCTTCATGTCGAGTCTCAAGTCTTCTTCATGTCGAGTCTCAAGTCTTCTTCATGTCAAGTCTCAAGTCCTCTTCATGTCGAGTCTCAAGTCCTCTTCATGTCGAGTCGCAAGTTGAGTCTCAAGTCTTCTTTATATCGAGTCTCAAGTCTTCTTCATGTCAAGTCTCAAGTCTTCTTCATGTCGAGTCTCAAGTCTTCTTCATGTCGAGTCTCAAGTCTTCTTCATGTCGAGTCTCAAGTCGTCTTCATGTCGAGTCTCAAGTCGTCTTCATGTCGAGTCTCAAGTCGTCTTCATGTCGAGTCGCAAGTTGAGTCTCAAGTCTTCTTTATATCGAGTCTCAAGTCTTCTTCATGTCAAGTCTCAAGTCTTCTTCATGTCGAGTCTCAAGTCTTCTTCATGTCGAGTCTCAAGTCTTCTTCATGTCAAGTCTCAAGTCCTCTTCATGTCGAGTCTCAAGTCCTCTTCATGTCGAGTCGCAAGTCTTCTTCATGTCGAGTCTCAAGTGTTCATGTCGAGTCTCAAGTCTTCTTCATGTCGAGTCTCAAGTCTTCTTCACGTCGAGTCTCAAGTATTCTTCATGTCGAGTCAAGTCTTCTTTATGTCGGTCTCAAGTCTATTTGTCGAGCCTCAAGTCTTCTTCATGTCGAGTCTCAAGTCTTCTTCACGTCGAGTCTCAAGTATTCTTCATGTCGAGTCAAGTCTTCTTTATGTCGGTCTCAAGTCTATTTGTCGAGCCTCAAGTCTTCTTCATGTCGAGTCTCAAGTCTTCTTTATGTCGAGTCTCAAGTCTTCATGTCGAGTCTCAAGTCTTCTTTATGTCGAGTCTCAAGTCTTCATGTCGAGTCTCAAGTCTTCTTTATGTCGAGTCTCAAGTCTTCTTAATGTCAAGTCGCAGTCGAGTCTCAAGTCTTTATGTCGAGTCTCAAGTCTTCTTCATGTCGAGTCTTAAGTCTTCTTCATGTCGAGTCTCAAGTCTTCTTTATGTCGAGTCTCAAGTCTTCTTCATGTCGAGTCTTAAGTCTTCTTCATGTCGAGTCTCAAGTCTTCTTCATGTCGAGTCTCAAGTCTTCTTTATGTCGAGTCTCAAGTCTTCTTTATGTCGAGTCTCAAGTCTTCTTTATGTCGAGTCTCAAGTCTTCTTTATGTCGAGTCTCAAGTCTTCATGTCGAGTCTCAAGTCGAGTCTCAAGTCTTCTTATGTCGAGTCTCAAGTCTCAACAGGACAACACCCAGAATGAGTGCCAGAGAGAGACATCAGAAGCGTTTCATTGGTCAGATAAGTCACAGGGCTCAAGTCCGAGTCACTGGTGTCAAAATCCAAGTCGAGTCTCAAGTCAAATTTGGGACTCAAGTCCAAGTCATGCGACTCGAGTCCACAGCCCTGTTATACAAACATAAGGACTCTAAAATCAACCCTGAAGCCAGAGAAGGGATGTTAAATACGTATATGATATATATTTTTTATAGGACCCCTTTTTTTTCGACCCGATCAAAAGTCTTGAAGATTGAGGGTGTAACAAATTAGCTCAAAGGGGAAATATTAATAATAAATCATAACTTGTTATAATTAATTATGAACATTTGGATCAGTTAATCGAATTAACTTGATGTAGCTTAATTAGGCCTAATATTACAATCAATTAATCAGTTCACCCAGCGAACACTTTTGATTACTCATTGATTTTAAGAAAAGGGTATTTTTAATGGCCACAGAAAAATAATTCTTTCTTAGCATAAAGCTCTTAGAGCGTCACAAGATCAGAAATCCTTAAATTGACTTTGTTGCAAGAAGAGAATCGAAAGCAAATACGTATTGTGCACAAGTTTTATGATAGAAGATGTGTGGGGGCTTTTTAACCTCTGAGGCTGGCCTCTCCTCCTGGGGTTCAGTGAGCCAATCATACTTAAGCTTTCAGAGGGCAAGTTTTACGATCCTTTGTCTCAAGCAGATCGTTTGCATATGTAACTGGATTGGTTAGTGAGTATTAGTTTTCCTCCACTGTTCATAGGTTTGCGTGTTACAGCGAATACTGTGAGATGTATGTGTTTTATCTTAAACATAAAATAAGCCGATCCTGTTTGATCAAGGCATGCCACGGTTCTGACTCGTCCTATTTACAGCATCAATTTTTCATCTTGCATCAAAATCCTGTCTATTCATTGTATGCATTTGAAATATAGAGATAGGTTCTGTTTTAATGTACACAAGTGTACCTAAAATAAAAAGAGTTTAATATACAGGTTTGTGGCTCTTCATTTCTATTTATTAATTAACCACGTGTAAACTTATGTTCACTGTTCTTTTTTATAAATATAGGATTTGTATTAAATCTATATTCCTTGAGTCGAATCGAGTATCGGAAATCGAATTTAGAATCGAAATCAAATTGAGAGAATGTCCAGCCAATCAACATTTTAAATGCAATATAGCCTATAAATCAATGGTCAATGTCAATACATTACTTTCCATCTAGGATAGGACTATAGGGCTGATCGGCTCTGCATCCACCTCTTGATAACATTTACATGGAATGAAACCGTGGTGTCAAGCCTTACTGGAAGGTATAACTGTGTATCTTCCACATAACAGTGATTTTAAATGTTGTATTTCTGATCAAATGTGGGACAGAAGCATATAAAGGGAAAACAATAAAGGTCCCAGAACGGAGCCCTGAGGCACACCATACAAGACAGGAGCAGATGATGATGAAAATGTTCCTAAATTACAGGAAAAGTCCTATTCTCAAGGTAAAACCAAACCACTGTAGTACATTCTAGTTGTTCGAGGGAATGTTATGGTTAATGGTATTAAACACCGCGCTCAGGTCCAACAACACCAGCACAACACAATGCCTGAATCCAGAGGCAGGGTATTGTTTGCGACCCCTGACTCAGTGCTATGTAGGCTAATGACTGAACATTTGGACCAGACATTTTAACAACCTTGCAAATCACTGTTCCCATAATCTTTTACCAAAATAAATGTGTCAGTTGGACAAATGTTATCTGATGTATATGTTTAACGTTCGCACAAAGGGGTGAGCGGGGCACAAAGTAACGCAAGCTAGTTGTAACACACATGGTTTAAAACTTTCCACACATGCCAGCAGGATGAAACTTTACTAGTTGCCATATCAACACCATATTGCGCCAAAATATAAATATATTTGGAATCAAAATATACTTCATCACTTAACAGTTATTTAACCATAATAAAAAAGTAATTTTCTTGCTGAAGTACATTTTTCCATCTATTTTTTGTGTATATAAATTTTGACACTGATATTTTAATGTTATATCTGTTATTTAACAGTTGAGATAGTTATTTTATGCTGATCTGACCAGCAGAAGACACGAGCCGGGTTTAAATCCCAGTTGCTCATACGGGGCATGTTGTCACTCTGCGTTACAATGAGCCCCTATTAGAACAATGCTATTCTACTCTCTCCTTTTATGAATTCTATTGAGAACCCATGAGAAAAATGTGAATAAATACTTGAGAGTTTAGAAATGATTAATTATGATTAGGCTATGTTTTGAACTATGCTGGAATATTTGTGTTTTGCGGTGTGTTTGTTGTCAAACTCAAAAATTTGTTTGTTTTTAATAATTGAAAAAATTTGTTTGTTTTTAATAATTGAAAAAACTATTTAATTACAGTGTACCCCACCTATAGGGGATAAATCAAAAAAAATGTATACACCGTATTAATGAAACAAAACCACATAATTGTAATAGATATGTAAGACATTAAAAGTCCTCAAAACACTTTCTTCTCTCTTAATGAAATATCTTAAACTCAAATCAATATTTTATGTCCATTTATTTGGTAAGTTATCGTACAATAACTGTGATCATGAACTGTAAGCTTGTCCTTAATGCAAAATGAACCCTAGACTTTAGTTGGCAATAACGACCAGCTGACTGAACAATAAGCTTTCATAATGTTTTACAGGACTAAAACTGTGAGCTGAAAAGAGTATAAAGTCTTAACTAGAAAGGAAATACTGGATGTGAAGTATATAAAATTCACCACGGTAAAATTAGGGTGACCAACTGTCCTGTTTTCCCAGGACATGTCCTGTTTTCATATAACAATATAACAAATTTCTATCCATACAGAGGAGGCATAACCTACTTTAAATGTATTGAAATTAATAAGGTTTCTTTGAGTAAACTTCGAGTATCATTTGAGTAGGCCTATCTGTTTGCCGGGCCGAGTGTCCTGTTTTTTCAGGACAAAATATGGTCACCCTAGGTAAAATACCATGGTCAGCACAGCTAGCCTAAGTGTATTTTAAATGCAAACACAAAACATTTATGATTTTATAATTCTGCAGTTTGGTTGATGCTATGTTACATCACAACACAACAAGACATGATGCAGTTGACATATTGAGTATGCAAAATATTTAAAGCGCATATCTTACTTTAATACCATAAAAATACACCGCTGTGAAAATACATTTAGACAACAATCTGAAGTCTGACGATTACAGTTCCGTTTTAAAACACTTATTTTAGTCCATTGACAGACAGTATGCGTATTTTGTTGGATAACAAAATATTGTGTGTATCTACAATGAAAATACTTTCAAGAATGTTTCTGTAGCTATAGCTTTAGTAACGTTTCTATTTCAAGTGGATCATATACTGGGGTTCTTGGAATCAAAACGTTCTGTTTTTCATAACTTAAATAAATCGTTTAAAACAATTAAACTAATCGTTACTTTATTATTTTGACAATCGGTGAACTTTTAACATCGAGTTCAATGACAGCCATTGATAATTACCACAGTTTTATTGTAGCGACAGTATTTGTGTTACCATGGTGATTTCGTTAAAGTTCACATGAAGTACGGGTTTATTTTTCGCACACACGTCACTCAGAACGCTTACCCGAATCCGCTGAGCAGCTGTTAGATCCACTTCATGAACGAACGGGTGAGGAGTCAGTCCTTTATCCTGCAAAATCATCACGAACACGATAAATCACTGCGTTCTCGGAGAACGACTAGGAACCGTGCGCACAAACGAGTGAATAAACGAGTGAATAAAAAGTGCAGGTGGCGGTGACAAACCAAACTTCAAGTGTATTTATGTGAAACGAACCCTAAGTAAAACTACTGATGTAAAACGAAACGAAAACGCGTTGGACCTCCGAGAACGATCAGCACACACACACACACACACACACTAAAAAAGTAAGAGAAACTGGAGAAGATTCACACGCTTAACCGACCCCGCCCCCCTAAACACACAGTTTGACCCTTTACAGTCTATGGTTTGACCCAGTATCCATCACTCGACCTGGCCCCGCCCATTAGACGCGCGCACTGGTTAGCCCCGCCCACAACACAAGTCACTCACACTGGCCCCGCCCACTCAATCACGCCCACAGAAACTCATTATTTCAGAGTTCATTTCACTTCTGACAACACAGGTTTTCAAACTTTTTCAATTCATACCTTTAAATGCAGTCAGAGATGATTCAGTATCTCTCACACTATAGCCTAATGCTGAAAGAAAAACAACAATATTTTTATGTTTGGAAACAAACGTGCATCAAGTCATCAATATTTTTTCCTGGATTTTATGTTTGTGGATTTGGCTTTTTTCAATTATTATTTGTTTTAAAAAAAATCTATTTACAATTAGTATTTATTTACAATTAGTTTCCAGTGTGTGTGTGAGTGTGTGTGTTTGTTTGTTTGTGTGCTGAGAGAGTTTCCAGTGTGTGTGTTTGTGTGTGTTTGTTTGTGTGCTGAGTTTCCAGTGTGTGTGTGTGTGTGTGTGTGTGTGTGTGTGTGTGTGTGTGTGTGCTGAGCGTTTCCAGTGTGTGTGTTTGTTTGTGTGCTGAGTTTCCAGTGTGTGTGTGTTTGTGTGCTGAGTTTCCAGTGTGTGTGTGTTTGTTTGTGTGCTGAGAGTTTCAAGTGTGTGTGTGTGTGTGTGTTTGTTTGTGTGCTGAGAGAGTTTCCAGTGTGTGTGTGTGTGTGTTTGTTTGTGTGCTGAGTTTCCAGTGTGTGTGTGTGTGTGTTTGTGTGCTGACTTTCCAGTGTGTGTGTGTGTGTGTGTGTGTGTGTTTGTTTGTGTGTGTGTGTGACGGCTGTATACTTGTATTGTGGTCTTTGCCGTGTCTGGCTGTGTTTACTCCTCCTACAGGTGTGCTGCGGAGCTGAGGGAGTAATCAGGTGGATTGGGTGCACCGGTGTACAGGTGTGCCTGTCTTTAAAAACGTCCTGTTTGGCGTCCTCATGAAGCGTTCAATCTGGTCCAATCGATCCCTGGCCAGGACCGAGAGGTTGATCGGCGTTGCGGCGTACGGAGAGAACTTGCGAGTTAGACTTTGTTATACAGATTGTGTCAATAAAGAGATTATTGTAACCGCCGTGATCGTTTGCTCCCTCCTTCTTTGTTGCTCCCTAGTAAGGGCGTAACAAGTGGGGGCTCGTCGAACTAAATTTGAAATTGGATTCGTGCGATTGTTTGAAAAAAAAAAAAGAAAATGAAAAATCGTTGTTTTTGAAGGAGGGTAAAGGTAGGATATTTAATTCGATATTTTGAATATTTGTAAAATTGTCCGCCTATTTGGAAATTGAAAGTGTTGGAACGCTCCATTAGTTAAATTGGGCTCTATATGAAATAATTTGTAGGGAGTATTTGGGGAACAGACCTTCCAGGTAGGTTTAGTGCGTGTCCTTGGGCACGTAGTTTTTTATTTTAGTTTGTTATTTTTGGTTGGCTCGGGGCTTAGAGCAGTTGTCTCGGGAGCACATCCGAGGTTTGGGGGGCGATTCGGCAATTGGTCGTCTTCCCAAACTTGCGGGATTTAGTGCATAAGTACCCGGTCTTGGGCCAACTGAAGACTAGGGTTCAGTTAGTTTAGGTGGAGGGTTTAGTTCTTTAAATAATCCCTGATTCGACGTGTGAAGATTTTTTTTTTTTCTCTCTCTCTCTTTTGGGGCAAAGGGTGTGTTGTCGTTTTTCTTTTTCGTTTGTAAGGGTGAGCGTGATTATTGTAATGATGGCTACTGAAGTTATTGAAACATTTTCTCAGTCTCCGTCTGAGGAATTGTTAGAGGAAATGACCAAAGAACAATTGTTGGAGTTAGCTGCACATTATAACATCGAGCTAACATATAATCAAAAAAGGTCAAAGGAAGGAATTAAATTAATCATTGAGTCTGCGTTGTGTGACCTTAAAATCTTGAGTGTAAAGTCTAAATTGCCTGATTCTGCTGCATTGTCGGCTGTAAGTATGCCTATTCCAACTAATCCTACATTGTCTGTTGTAAATACCTTTTCATTTGAGCAACAGAAGGAATTGTTGATGATCCAGCGTGATACTGAGTGTGAGAAGCGACGCTTGGAATGTGACAAGCTACGCTTGGAGTTGGAGTTGGAGGAGAGCCGGCAAAAGGTAGAGCAACAGCGTTTACAGATTGAAAGGCGTCGACTGGAGTTACAGGGAGAAGGTAAACCAGTAGACGCAGGATTTGATGATGATTCGACGAAACTGAGTGTGGCTCATAATTTACGTTTAGTACCGCCGTTTAATGAGTCTGAGGTGGAGATTTTTTTTCTCCTGTTTGAGCGAGTCGCAGCAGCGTATAAGTGGAATGAGGTTGAACGCGCTATGTTGCTTCAGTGCGTTTTAACAGGTAAAGCCCAACGAGTCTATGCTACGCTATCTGATGCTGACAGCCAGAATTATGAAGCCATTAAAGCG
Organism: Chrosomus eos; assembly: GCA_036326025.1. Lineage (NCBI taxonomy): Eukaryota > Metazoa > Chordata > Actinopteri > Cypriniformes > Leuciscidae > Chrosomus > Chrosomus eos. The sequence continues at coordinate 3,718,110 of CM070818.1, read as the reverse complement.
GCGGTGTTAAAAATTTATGAGCGCGTGCCAGAAAGCTATCGACAACAGTTTCGTACGTTACAGCGAAAGGCGAATGAAACAAATGTTGAGTTCGTAAGAGAGTTGACTGTGCAGTTTGATCGATGGTGTACAGCGGCAGAGTGTACAACAATAGACAAGCTGGGAGAGTTAATTTTATTTGAACAATACAGAAATACCCTTCCTGAGATTGGAGCCACTTATGTTGCAGAGCGTCAGATTAAAACTGCTTCAGAAGCTGCACTGCTGGTGGATGACTGGGAACTTATTCATAAGCCCCGTGGTGGTAAATTCGGAGAACATCAGGTTCATGCACGGGGGAATTTTTCTAGTGTCCCTATGAGTCCAACCCGTAGTTTTTGGGAAAAAACGACAAGTAACTATGACAACTGTAATTATTGTTTCGGAAAGGGACATTGGAAGTCGAATTGTCCAGTGCTTAAGTCAAAGACTTCCAAGTGAAATTTGCCAGCTTGCCATAACCGAACCCGTTGTTAAAGCCAGCTCTTTGCGTCAATTCCGGCTGTATGTCAACCGTTTGATCTTATTGATTGCGCTGGTTCACTTCCTCGATCAGAAGAAGCCATTGTGTGTGTCATGGTGTGTGTCATGGTGTGTGTCATGGTGTGTGTCATGGTGTGTGTCATGGTATGTGTCATGGTGTATGTCATGGTGTGTGTCATTGTGTGTGTCATTGATGTTGATTGGTGTGTAAGTATAGGCCTATATTTAAATTGTATTGGTTGTTAGTGCGGTTATGATTGCTTATTTTTGGCGGAAACTTATTGGTTTCCTTTTTTTTAAGGGGGGGAGTGTGACGGCTGTATACTTGTATTGTGGTCTTTGCCGTGTCTGGCTGTGTTTACTCCTCCTACAGGTGTGCTGCGGAGCTGAGGGAGTAATCAGGTGGATTGGGTGCACCGGTGTACAGGTGTGCCTGTCTTTAAAAACGTCCTGTTTGGCGTCCTCATGAAGCGTTCAATCTGGTCCAATCGATCCCTGGCCAGGACCGAGAGGTTGATCGGCGTTGCGGCGTACGGAGAGAACTTGCGAGTTAGACTTTGTTATACAGATTGTGTCAATAAAGAGATTATTGTAACCGCCGTGATCGTTTGCTCCCTCCTTCTTTGTTGCTCCCTAGTAAGGGCGTAACAGTGTGCTGAGAGAGTTTCCAGTGTGTGTGTTTGTTTGTGTGCTGAGTTTCCAGTGTGTGTGTGTGTGTGTGTGTGTGTGTGTGTGTGTGTGTGTTTGTTTGTGTGCTGAGTTTCCAGTGTGTGTGTGTTTGTGTGCTGAGTTTCCAGTGTGTGTGTGTTTGTGTGCTGAGTTTCCAGTGTGTGTGTGTTTGTGTGCTGAGTTTCCAGTGTGTGTGTGTTTGTGTGCTGAGTTTCCAGTGTGTGTGTGTTTGTGTGTGTTTGTTTGTGTGCTGAGTTTCCAGTGTGTGTGTGTTTGTGTGCTGAGTTTCCAGTGTGTGTGTGTTTGTGTGCTGAGTTTCCAGTGTGTGTGTGTTTGTGTGTGTGTGTTTGTGTGCTGAGTTTCCAGTGTGTGTGTGTTTGTGTGCTGAGTTTCCAGTGTGTGTGTGTTTGTGTGCTGAGTTTCCAGTGTGTGTGTGTTTGTGTGCTGAGTTTCCAGTGTGTGTGTGTTTGTGTGCTGAGTTTCCAGTGTGTGTGTGTTTGTGTGCTGAGTTTCCAGTGTGTGTGTGTTTGTGTGTGTTTGTTTGTGTGCTGAGTTTCAAGTGTGTGTGTGTGTGTGTTTGTTTGTGTGCTGAGTTTCCAGTGTGTGTGTGTGTTTGTTTGTGTGCTGAGAGAGTTTCAAGTGTGTGTGTGTGTGTGTGTTTGTTTGTGTGCTGAGAGTTTCCAGTGTGTGTGTTTGTTTGTGTGCTGAGAGTTTCAAGTGTGTGTGTGTGTGTTTGTGTGCTGAGAGAGTTTCCAGTGTGTGTGTGTGTGTGTGAGCTGAGAGTTTCCAGTGTGTGTGTGTGTGTGTGTGTGTTTGTTTGTATGCTGAGAGTTTCCAGTGTGTGTGTGTGTGTGTGTGAGCTGAGAGTTTCCAGTGTGTGTGTGTGTGTTTGTGTGCTGAGAGTTTCCTGTGTGTGTGTGTGTGTGTGTTTGTTTGTGTGCTGAGAGAGTTTCAAGTGTGTGTGTGTGTGTGTGTGTGTTTGTTTGTGTGCTGAGAGAGTTTCCATTTGTGTGTGTGTGTGTGAGCTGAGAGTTTCCAGTGTGTGTGTGTGTGTGTGTGTGTGTGTGTGTGAGCTGAGAGAGTTTCCAGTGTGTGTGTGTGTGTGTGTGTGTGTGTGTGTGTGTGTGTGAGCTGAGAGTTTCCAGTGTGTGTGTGTGTGTGTGTGTTTGTGTGTTGAGAGTGTTTCCAGTGTGTGTGTGTGTGTGTGAGCTGAGAGAGTTTCCAGTGTGTGTGTGTGTGTGTGTTTGTTTGTGTGCTGAGAGAGTTTCCAGTGTGTGTGTGTGTGTGAGCTGAGAGAGTTTCCAGTGTGTGTGTGTGTGTGTTTGTGTGTTGAGAGTGTTTCCAGTCTTACACAAGATGCATTTCTGCAGAGAGCGAGACCCGTCGGTCAGGTCCACGGCTCATTGTTCTGTGGGTGGAGAACCTCGTTTACATTCAGATGCTCATTACCGCTGAGAGATGTGCCACACACACATCAGACAGAGACGCTGAACGAGTAAATCACGACTGTTCCACACATACACACACTTACTGTCTCACACACACACTTCACTGAGCACCTCACGCTCCACCTTCACCACACACCCGCTGTCAATCACCTACACACACACACACACACACACACACACACACACACACACACACACACACACACACACACACTCGAGTAAAACTAAAGCCTCAAGCAATGTTTATCTCCCGAAAACCAGCGCGACTCCTAAACTGAGACTCATAATCATACTTTATGTATAATAAATTTTATATGAATAAAAATTGTTTGCTAATTTGACTCAGATCACACACACACACACACACACACACACACACACACACACACACACACACACACACACAGTAAGGTTTGCATTTGGGGTGAAAAATGACACAGATATTAAACTTACCTAAACATTAATTATTCACTATATATTTATATATATTTATGTATGTGTGTGTGTGTGTGTGTGTGTGTGTGTGTGTGTGTGTGTGTGTGTGTGTGTGTGTGTGGTTAAATAAGAAGCTTAGTTGGGGACATTTAATTTAATATTGAACAGTATTACAGCATTATTTTCTGTTATCTCTGTAAATTTGAAACACTCTGCACTGTAAAGCGCTGTATTAAAATATCTTTATATATTAACTATATAATGCACAGAGATGTGGCTTTAATATATATTTCTTTAATATAAACATGTCTTTATATCAGTCCTCTCTAACCTTAAAGGCCCGTACACACCGGGACGAATATCAGCGCGCGTTATTCGTCAGCGTTTTTCAACGCGTTTTTTGTGTTCACACCCAAGCGATTTTCGCTGACGATGAGCCGAGTGAACATGCAAATTCATTCCCTAACACTAGATGGCGCGTAATGTAAAACTGAAATACCCCGGTACACAAGGTGGCGCTGCACAACTTTTACGCTTCTGATACTCGCTTTCACCTCCGATGAGGAGAGCAAGTATTTGTTTACGCGCATGTTTACGCGCTTTTCTAATTCAGACAAAGAAAACATGGAAATTTCAAGCACCAGTAGCTCCAGCTCAAGCTCCAGTGATGAGGAACTTATCATTCTGATGAATGAGGAAAGACGCCGGAAAAGACGCCGATATTGGATACATCCCATAGCTACGAGAAGAGAAGAACATGGGGAGTTTTATCGACTGCTACAAGAGCTAAAAATGTATCATGAGCGTTTTCGGGGGTATTTTAGAATGTCCGTCAGTGAGTTCGAAAATTTACTTCAACAACTGGCTCCCTCGCTGACAAAAGAACAGACACACTACCGTAAACCGATCGATCCAGAACAGCGTTTGGCCATGTGTTTACGGTGAGTTCGTTTACATTGTTATTCACTTCAATTAATGTAAAAACTTAAGTGAAGCGTTGTTAAAAACTAGTATTTGTCTATTTCTATTTCAGTTTTCTAAGCACTGGGGACTCGTACCGCACTATTGCGTCCAGCTTTCGACTTGGTGTGTCAACTGTGGCTTCGATAGTGAGTGAAACCTGTGATGCAATGTGGCATTGCCTCAGAGATGAACATTTGCCAGTGCCTACTGAAGAGATGTGGAGGAGTACAGCCAGGAGGTTCCATGAAAGATGGAATTTCCCTAACTGCTTGGGAGCCATGGATGGGAAACACATATACATCCAGGCCCCTGCAAACTCTGGTTCCCTTTCAAGGCTACGGAACTTCGACATTACGGATGTCGTATATGGGAACTCTCTCTCATCCTTCACTTCCGCTGAAATCTTATTGGCTAACGCCAGCAACGCTGGCCAATTGACACAAATATGCAAATACTGAAACCCCGTTGCAGTATAATGTAAGTGCAGCGTCAATTCCTCCTCAGAATCTCTCTCTTCACGCTCAAATCGTGTGCTAGAAAGCTGATACTACTACTACTTGGATTTTTGCTATCGTTGAAGGTGCACCGGAGATACCTGAACTGTCTCCAGCATCCGATGGCGACCGTCTGCAATTTATGCTCGGGCCCCATAGTGCCCCCCGACATGCACCTGTTCTGCATCGCGTGCATGGGGCTGGCCTACGCGGAGTCGGCCCTCAGGGATGAAGGGTCCTGCGACTTCTGTGCGGACATGCCCCTCCGAGCCCTCAAGGCCAGGCGAGACGAAGCTCGCGCTGCTGCGGGGATTGGGCCTGCTGCCGCCACCGAGCCGCGGACAGGCCCCCCAACCGCGGAGTCGAGGGTCGACCCCCGGTGAGTTTTCCGGACCCTTCGTTTCATCCTCCCCGCGACGTTGCGGACTTCGTGTCCTTCGGGGTGAGTGAGGAGGACGACTCTATGTCCTTGTTGGCCTCCGAGAACGACTACGGTGCGGAGCAGGCCGCCCCTCTGGCACCCACGGAAGAGACCCCCGCGGATCTGCAGGAAGAGCTCTTCCGTATCCTCTCGAAGGCCGTCGAGGAACTGGATTTATCCTGGAAGGCTCCCGACGAGCCCTCAAAGAGCAAGTTGGACGCGTGGTTCCTCCAATCGAGCCGCCGTCAGGCCGCTTCGAAAAGGGGAACCCCGTTCTTTCCTGATGTGCACGAGCACGTGGTGAAGTCGTGGGTGGCACCGCAATCGGCGCGCACCCTCACTTCGACCCAGGCCATGTTCCCCCCCGTGGACGAGGCGGGGGACCACGGCTACCTCCGCATCCCTCCTGTCGAGGAGACCGTCGCTGCACATCTTTGCCCGTCAGCTCCCGCCCTGGGCTCGGACCGCAGCCTGCCGTCCCGAGCCTGCAGGTTTACGGCTCACCAGGCTAACAAGGCCTACGGCGCCGCAGGGGAGGCGGTTTCTGCACTACACGCTATGGCCGTTCTTCAAGTGCTGCAGGCCAAGCGATTGAAATCTCTGGATGGCGCCGCCTCTGTCGACGCTGACGCCATCTGAGACCTCCGTTCTGCAACGGACCTCGCGCTCCTGGCCACGAAGCGCTCGGCCCAGGCGATTGGCCGTTCGATGGGGTATTTGGTGGTCCTCCACAGACACCTGTGGCTCACCCTATCGGACGTGCAGGAGGCGGACAGGAAGACGCTGCTAAACGCACCGATCTCCCCTGATGGCCTGTTCGGAGATGCCGTGGAGAAGGTCACCGAGCGGTACTCCGAGACTCAGAAGAAGGCGAAGGCGATGAGCCATGTGATCCCTCGGCGAGCGCCGCCACCGCCCCCGCCACAGCGCCCTCGCTCTCGCTCGTCTTCCGCCTCGGGGCGCCAGTCCCAGGCTGCGGCCAGACATCAGCCAGCCTCCCGCCCGGGACCGGATGCCCGTAAGGGCCGACACGGGCAGTGGCAGGGAGCGGGAAACAAGAGACCGGCTCAGAGGAGCCCGCGCAGAAAACCCGCCGCGTCCCCAGTGAGGCCCAAGCAGTCGTCCTGACCGCTCGGGCAAGAGGAGAGGAGAGCGCACGGATGGCCCCGCTTCCAAGCGGCGCGCTCTAGAGCACGCGGTCCCTCTGCGTTCGGCGAGCGACGCGTGCAGTCATGTTGTGAATGTTGTGTGTTGTTCAATAAAGCAAATTACTTCTTCACAAACAGAGCTTTTTTCTCCTCTTGCACTTCACACTGTGTTACCCGCCCTGTCTTCGAGCAGCGCAGAGTCACGGTCATTAACTATAAAGGCGCCTCGCGGGAAGCGCGAGGTGTCTATCCCCAGCCCTCACATAGCGGCGATGACCGCAGGTCTAGACCGGCCCACACTCAGTCGTTTCCTCACGGCGTGGGAAGCTATTCCGGGCATCTCGCCGTGGGTGCTGAATGTAATTCGACACGGGTACACACTTCAGTTCAAACGCAGACCACCCCGCTTCCGCGGCGTAATCCAGTCGTTAACTTTGCCCCAAAATGCTCATGTACTGAGGCAGGAAGTGTGCAGTTTACTCGACAAGGGAGCGATAGAGCCGGTTCCCCCGAGCGAGCGGGGAAGCGGATTCTACAGCCGCTACTTTGTAGTGCCGAAGAAGGGAGGGGGTCTCCGCCCCATACTGGACCTGAGACCCGTCAACAGAGCGCTTCACAAGCGCGCTTTCAGGATGACTACACTGAAACAGATCCTAGCGCAAATTCGCCCCGGGGATTGGTTCGCTTCAGTGGATCTAGAGGACGCTTATTTTCACGTCCAGATAGCGAAGCGCCACAGGCGATTCCTGAGGTTTGCGTTCGAGAATGCGGCGTACCAATACACGGTACTCCCGTTCGGGCTAGCCCTCGCCCCCCGCACCTTTTCGAAATGTGTAGACGCGGCACTTTCACCCCTCAGGTCGAGCGGGATGCGCGTCTTGAACTATCTGGACGACTGGCTGATTCTCGCGCAGTCGAGGGAGACATTGGTCGGCCATGTGGAAGCCCTACTTCGCCATATGAAAACGCTTGGTTTGAGGGTAAACGTCCAAAAAAGTGTGCTCACACCGAGCCAAACTACCACATTCCTGGGAGTATGCTTGGACTCAGTGAGTATGAAAGCGCGTCTCTCCCCCGAACGAGCGGAGGCTCTGACTTCTTCGCTAGGTCTCTTCAGACCGGGCAGACTCGTCCCTCTGAAAGAGTTTCAGAGGCTATTGGGGCGGATGGCAGCCGCTTCGTCAGTGTGTCATCTGGGACTGCTACATATGAGACCGCTTCAGCACTGGCTGAAAGCGCGCGTCAACCCGAGCGCGTGGCACTCCGGCCGCAAGCGCATTATGGTCAACCGTGTGTGCGCCGTGCCCTGGCCCCGTGGAAGAACCCGGATCTCTACAGTTCAGGTGTCCCTATGGGTATAGTGACGCGACGCGTGGAGGTCCTGACGGACGCTTCGTCCACCGGGTGGGGAGCGGTCTGCCTGGGCAAGCCCGCCTCCGGTCGGTGGTCGGAGAGGCAGATGGAGTGGCACATAAATCGCTTGGAACTGGAAGCGGTCTCTCTAGCCCTAAAAGTTTTCCGGTCTCGACTGGAACAGCGGCATGTGTTGATTCGAACCGACAACACTTCTGTGGTCTCTTACATCAATCGCCAAGGCGGTTTGCATTCCAGGGACCTATTCAAGCAGGCGGAATCTCTCCTGCTGTGGGCGGATCGTTTTTTTCTCTCGGTGAGAGCGACACACATCCCCGGTGTTCTAAATCGGGGGGCGGATATGCTCTCGAGGAACGGGATTCCTCAAGGGGAATGGAGGCTTCACCCCGGGACGGTTCAACTGATATGGGATCGTTTCGGCAGAGCGGAGATCGACCTCTTCGCGACGAGCGAGAACGCGCATTGTCGGATGTTTTTCTCGCTGTCCCGTTCCCCCCGGGAGATGGACGCGCTAACTGCGCGATGGCCGAAAGCCCGTCTCTATGCCTTTCCTCCAGTGAAAATTTTGCCCATGGTGTTGTGCAAAGTCAGGGAGGAAAAGGCGGCGGTGACTCTAGTGGCCCCGTACTGGCCGAATCAGCCCTGGTTCGCGGACTTGGTGGAGTTACTAACGGAGCAACCGTGGGAAATTCCGCTCAGGAAGGACCTACTGTCTCAGGCGAGCGGATCGATTTGGCATCCCAGCCCCGGGCTGTGGAGGCTCCATGTGTGGCCGCTGCAGGGACGCTGAGCGGGATCGATGTGCTTCATTCGCGGGTTCAAAATACCATCGCGGAAGCGCGAGCCCCGTCTACCCGGCGCCTGTACGCTCTGAAGTGGGGTGTTTTCTCTAAATGGTGTCAGGATATCGGTTTAGACCCAGCGAACTGCTCGGTGTCGGATATTCTACGCTTCCTTCAGTACAGAATGGACGAAGGGAGCCTGCCATCCACCCTGAAGGTATACGTAGCTGCTATTGCTGCGTTTCACCCGCCTGTTGATGGACAGTCTATCGGTAGACATGCGTTGGTGACTCGGTTCCTTAAAGGAGCTAAGAGATTATGCCCTGCACGGCCGCCGTCCGTGCCGCCTTGGGATTTGACTTTGGTCTTGGAAGCTTTGTCACGGCCGCCCTTTGAACCCTTAGTGTCGATTGCAGTTAAGGAGCTTTCGATTAAAACGGCGCTGCTTCTCGCTCTCGCTTCGGCGAAGCGGGTTGGGGATTTACAGGCTTTCTCTGTCAGCGAAGATTGTATTCGCTTTGGACCCGGAAACTGTAACGTGACTCTCAGACCGAGGCCGGGTTATGTCCCTAAATCGCTCAATACCCCGTTCAGGGCGCAGATTGTTTCTTTGCCTGCCCTGTCTGTTGAGCCATCGACCTCTCTAGGTTCGGATGCTCAAAGTGCTATCTGCCCAGTCAGAGCGCTCCGGGAGTACATCTCTCGCTCGGCTGCTTTCCGAAGCTCGGACCAGCTATTTGTGTGCTTTGGTGGATGCAATAAGGGACGGGGAGTCTCTAAACAGAGGCTTGCTCACTGGATTGTGGACGCTATTGTTTTGGCTTATGACTGTATGGGACAGGAATGCCCCCTCAATGTTAAGGCCCATTCGACCAGGGCGATCGCCTCTTCGTGGGCCTGGACTAAGGGTATGTCTATTCAGGATTTATGTCTTGCGGCTGGCTGGTCTTCTCAGAATACGTTCGCCAGGTTTTACAAGTTGGATTTACCCTCTGTGGCGTCTCAAGTGCTTTCGGTGAGTTGAATTCTTGCACAGCATTTAGAGCTCTCTGCGCTTTGCTCATGAGTTGTTCTGTGTGTATTAAGACTGTTGTCACCGCTATGCGTTGGCCTTATTTTACTGTTGTTGTTGCCCTGTTGGTCTACAGTGCAGACTTCCCCCCGGTTATACTGTTCGGGATATGCAAATTCTGGCAGTGTTTTGTGAGTTTGTGATTCGTCCCCTTGGACCTATCAGAAGTTAGAGGCTCGCTATTGGCCAGTCTCGTCCTATCACAATGCTGGCATTCTGGGGGGGCGGTGTCGGGGTTTTGTATTGGGTTCTGTTCTGTGGTTTGCTTGCTTCCACGGCGGGATTCTATACAGTTCTATACAGTATAGAACATCCGTAATGTCGAAGTTCCGTAGCCTTGAAAGGGAACGTCTCCGGTTACTTACGTAACCTCGGTTCCCTGAAAGGCAAGGAACGAGACATTGCGTTCGCCGCCGTGTTCGCTATTGATTTGGCGTTCTGTTCGATTCTGAGGAGGAATTGACGCTGCACTTACATTATACTGCAACGGGGTTTCAGTATTTGCATATTTGCGTCAATTGGCCAGCGTTGCTGGCGTTAGCCAATAAGATTTCAGCGGAAGTGAAGGATGAGAGAGAGTTTCCCATATACGACATCCGTAATGTCTCGTTCCTTGCCTTTCAGGGAACCGAGGTTACGTAAGTAACCGGAGACGTTCTCTGTACTTTAATTATAAAGGTACGTTCTCCGTTGTATTGCTGGCCTTAGTTGATGCAGATTACCGCTTCCTGGTGGTTGATGTGGGGAGCTATGGCAGCAACAGTGATGGAGGCATCTTTGCTAATTCTGTGTTGGGAAAGGCACTCAGAGATGGAACACTGAATGTCCCCCCACCAAGTGAACTTCCAGGTGCTCCTGAGCTGGGAAAAGTTAACCATGTCATTGTGGCGGATGAAGCTTTTCCACTGAAACCATATCTCCTCCGGCCATACCCCGGACGACGCCTTCCCACAGACATGAGAATTTTCAACTATCGTTTGTCTCGGGCACGGCGCATCTCTGAAAATGTGTTTGGCATACTCAGTCAACGCTTCCGGGTTTTCCGAAGAACTTTGCAGGTTCAACCAAGTGTTGTTGACCAAGTTGTCAAAGCTGCTTGTGTTTTGTGCAATTATTTGCGCCCGAAAGGAAACGGTCAGAATCATGCCGCAGAGGATGACCAAGACTGTGAGCAAACAATACAAGGCTTTGAACATTGTAGGGGGCAGCGGGCATCTGTGGAGGCACAGAATGTCAGAGAACTGTACAAGGAGTACTTCAACTCACCCGCAGGAGAGGTTGCTTGGCAGTATGACCATGTAAACCATGGTCTGGGGAACAGATAAAATCAAACTGTACATTTGAGCCATGTTGATTACATTTCCCACTGTGAAAACCGCTAGTGTCAATTTCTGTGAACTTGAATACACTACAAAATCTTTTTGCAAAATGTAAATTATTTGATCACTTATCTACAGCTAAATTTAAGTTGTGATTTTGAAAATGTGTATCTGTAATAAACAATTTTATAAGCATTTTCTTTCAAATCTTCTTTCCCTGCACAATGCTGTGCCCAACATGGTTATGTTCCTGTAGATTGATAACGTGCCTATAAATGCAGTGACTCTGTAATTAGGCACATAGCTATTTTTAACAAGGTCAAGATGTACAAATGTTAAATCCCAAAATATGTTACATTAATTTCAAGTAAGTCACATACGCACAATGTCTTTTGAAAAAATTAAACATTTATTTTTTTAAATTAGCAAGTTGCAATAATCAAAGTAAAAAAGGTAGTCAGAAAAGTTAGTGCAAATAAGTCACAACGACTGTAGTGCAAGTGAACAATAGTGCACATACACATTCAACCATTTCTTGAATGTAAATAAAATACAAAGGCATATATATCTATACAAAAAAAAAACAGTAGAACAAATAAGTCACAATGACTGCAGTAGTGCACATACACATTCAACTAATTCTTGAATGTTAATAAAATACAAATACAATGACATTTCTATATTAGAAAACAGCAGTGCAATGAAGTCACAATAACAATAGTGCAAATGCAAAAATGCATATAATAAACTTCTTTTAGGGTAGCCAAGTTGTAGAGCAGCCATAGTTCGTTGGGGTCTGCGGGGTGACCTGACGATAGGACACCGGCGACTGCTGAGTGAAAAAAGCAGAAGAGGCCTGGCCAAACTCAGCATCATGTAACAGCTGATGTATTTTTAATTTGACCGAAGACTGTACGGCTGGAGACAATCTCCTTAGGGCTGGTATCAAGCCAAGAGCAAACAAGTAATTCTCATCATTTTGTTGCTCTCTTCTTTGCTCTCTGCGCTCCTCTTTCTCTCTTCTGCGTTCCTCTTTCTCACTTTCCCTGGCTTCTTTGGATAAGAGGTACCGGTCAAGGATGTCTGGTGTCTCTGGCCGTTTTCTTTTTTTTTCAGTACACCTTGTCACAGTTGGGCTGGAGGATGATGATCCTGGAGACGTGCTTGCTGGTGCTTCTTCACTCTCGCTCACTTCTTTTCTGACCACCACTTGGCCAACCCCTTCATCCATATTTTCATGAGGAATATTGCTGTGAACACTGTAAAGACAAATTCAGTTTAGATCAGAAACAATAACTCACGCTGTGGCCCATGCCACACTTCATAGCCATCATGACAAAATACTCAAGAGCTCAATGTTTAATTACTAATTTAGTTTAGATTCATGCTAATTTTAATGTACCATATGTCTGGCAACACAATTTCAGCAGAGGTTAGCTATACACAGAACACAAATTAATATATTGAACTAGAGTTGTGATCGCATGGTGAACAGGAAACATGCAATGATCATGTTAATGTTTAATGTCATTGTCAATGCATTTATAGTATAGAGGGTTTTCAAGACGCGTCATCAATCCGGAAATCGGACATTTTGGAGGCACTGAACATAAACAATGCTACTGAACTCAACGGACTCGCACATTTAGCAGACTATTTCTACTGAAATAGTGTCTTGTTTTTTCCGTGTTTTTTTTTAGTGTAACAATGTGTTCAGTAGTACATAAACAGTGCAATCCATGCTGTTGTTTACATCCGAGTGTCACCATAATGGCCGCGCATCCGGAACGTGACGTTGGTGAAAACCCTATGTATTGTAATGTACTAATGATAATACCTTCGAAATTCTGTTGATGTTGCGAGGAACTCCATGATCTTCATAAATTTCCACGGCTTCTTGTTTTTGGCAGCCTGTCCACTTCGGCAATCATCTTCGCGCTTCTTTCTTGTGTATGTATCGCGCAGGCTTTTCCATTTCTGTTTTACCTCCTCCACTACAGCACACAAATGGCGATCGTCAAACATTTGTGGGAAAAAGTTACAAGCAAATGTATATGAAAGATAATTAAGTGAAATTAAACTCACCATCAAGGCTCATTTGATCTGCAATACCACTCCATAGCAGGTCTCTTTCGTCGATATTTTTGTAGTCGCTGTCGCGTTTATCATATAGCTCTTTATGCTCCGAGACCAACGAGACCAGCAGCTCTACATTCATCTTGCCCATAGACATCTTGCTTTGCATCTTCCTCGTCTTCCGGTGGCGTGTATCTTCTTCGCCGTTACGTTTGTGACCGTTTTGTGTGCGAGCGCCCCCAAGTTGTGTTTTACTGTAACTTCAGAAGCACCAGACACGTGAGCAAAAGCGCCAGTCTCATTGGTCGGAAAGTTTTTGACGCGGCGCGTCAAACTGAAAAAACGAACCCAAGGCGTTTTTTTAAAAATGACGCTTTTACGCGTGGCGTTTTACGCGTCGGTGTGAACACTCACATTGGCGCCCTTTGTTTAGTCACGAGGCGTTAAACGTCGGCGAATAACGCGCGCGCGAAATTCGTCTCAGTGTGAACAGGCCTTAAGATAACATTTTATATTAAAACAAATTATTTATCCAGATGTGTTTTTCTTAAATATAATTTCACCTAAACATCAATGACAAATAATTCCCGCTTTATGCAGAACGATATTTGTCCATAATAAATATTACATATTTTCACTTCCAAGCAGCAAAACGTTAAACATACTTTATTATTTTGAGAAAACATAAAAGATTTCTGTTAAACACAAATCACAAAGCATAACTTAATCAGCATGTGGGGTTACAAATGTTAATGTTAAATAGTGTGTTTGTGTTTGTGTGTGTGTGTGTGTGTGTGTGTGTGTGTGTGTGTGTGTGTGCGCGTCACATGACCATTCCTCCACCCATGATCTCCAGTCTCTGTAGAAAACACACACAGGTCAGTAAAAGTGAACAGGACACACACACAAACGCAGCTCATGAATTATTCACGCACCTGAGGCGGCTCAATGAACGCCAGCCAATCAGAGGAGTGTGTTGGGAGGAGGCCCATTGATTGGCACTTGTAGATGGCGAGGGCGGAGCCTAACAGGTTTCCCACGAGATACACCAATCCCTGCAGCCACTGCTGACTCGAGCTCTCCAGCAGCTTAAACGCTTCACACACACACACACATATCGAGAACTTATTAATCATGTGTGTGTGTGTGAGTGAGTGAGTGAGTGAGTGCGTGCGTGTGAGAGTGAGTGAGAGAGAGTGAGAGTGAGTGTGTGTGAGAGTGAGTGAGAGAGTGAGTGAGTGAGTGTGAGAGTGAGAGAGTGCGTGTGTGAGTGTGTGAGTGTGAGTGTGTGAGAATGAGTGAGTGTGTGAGAATGAGTGAGTGTGTGAGAATGAGTGAGTGTGTGAGAATGAGTGAGTGTGTGAGAATGAGTGAGTGTGTGAGTGTGTGAGTGAGTGAGTGAGTGAGTGAGTGAGTGTGTGTGTGTGTGTGTGAGTGAGTGAGTGAGAGAGTGTGAGTGAGTGTGAGAGTGAGTGAGAGTGAGTGAGTGAGTGTGTGTGAGAGTAAGTGAGAGTGAGTGAGTGAGTGTGAGAGTGAGAGAGTGCGTGTGAGAGTGAGTGTGTGTGTGTGAGAATGAGTGAGTGTGAGTGAGTGAGTGAGAGAGTGAGTGAGTGAGGGGAGAGTGAGTGAGTGAGTGAGAGTGAGTGAGTGAGTGTGAGAGTGAGTGAGTGAGTGAGAGAGTGAGTGAGTGAGTGAGAGAGTGAGAGAGTGAGTGAGTGAGTGAGTGTGAGAGTGAGTGAGTGTGAGAGTGAGTGAGTGAGTGAGTGATGTGATGAGTGAGTGAGTGAGTGAGTGAGTGAGTGAGTGAGTGAGTGAGTGAGTGAGTGTGTGAGTGAGTGAGTGAGAGAGTGAGTGAGTGAGTGAGTGAGAAAGTGAGAGAGTGAGTGAGTGAGTGAGTGAGTGAGTGTGAGAGTGAGTGAGTAGTGAGTGAGTGAGTGAGTGAGTGAGTGAGTGTGAGAGTGAGTGAGTGAGTGAGTGTGAGTGAGTGAGTGAGTGAGTGAGTGAGTGAGTGAGTGAGTGTGAGTGAGAGAGTGTGTGTGTGAGTGAGGTGAGAGTGTGTGAGTGAGTGAGTGAGTGAGTGAGTGAGTGAGTGAGTGGTGTGTGTGTGTGTGTGTGTGTGTGTGTGGTGTGTGTGTGAGTGAGTGAGTGTGAGTGAGAGTGTGAGTGATGTGAGTGTGAGAGTGAGTGTGAGAGTGAGTGTGAGAGTGAGTGTGAGGTGAGTGTGAGAGTGAGAGTGCATGTGAGTGAGTGTGAGAGTGAGTGAGTGTGAGTGTGAGAGTGAGTGTGAGAGTGAGTGTGAGAGTGAGTGTGAGAGTGAGTGAGTGAGAGAGTGCGTGTGAGTGAGTGAGAGAGTGAGTGAGTGCGTGTGAGAGTGAGTGTGAGAGTGAGTGAGAGAGCGTGTGAGTGAGTGAGTGAGTGTGAGAGTGAGTGAGGAGTGAGTGGAGTGTGAGTGAGAGTGAGAGAGTGAGTGAGTGTGAGAGTGAGAGAGTGCGTGTGAGAGTGCGTGTGAGAGTGAGTGTGAGAATGAGTGAGTGCGTGTGTGAGTGAGTGAGTGTGAGAGTGAGTGAGAGTGCGTGTGAGTGAGAGTGAGTGGTGATGATTGTGAGTGGTAGATGTGAGAGTGATGTGAGTGATGTGAGTGAGTGTGAGAGTGAGTGTGAGATGTGAGTGGTGAGTGAGTAGTGAGTGAGTGAGTGAGTGAGTGTAGTGAGTGAGTGAGTGAGTGATGAGTGAGTGAGAGTGCGTGTGTGAGTGAGAGAGTGGTGTGAGTGAGTGTGTAGGAGTGAGTGTGAGAGTGAGTGAGTGAGTGAGTGAGTGAGAGTGAGTGGTGAGTGTGAGAGTGAGTGAGTGAGTGAGTTGAGTGAGTGTGAGTGAGTGTTGAGAGTAAGTGGAGGTGCGTTGTGTGAGAGTGAGTGAGAGAGATGTGAGTGAGTGTGTGAGTGAGTCAGAGAGAGAGTGAGTGTGAGTGTGTGAGAGTGAGTGTGAGAGTGAGAGTCAAGTCAAGTCAAGTCAAGTCAAGTCACCTTATTTATATAGCGCTTTTTACAATACAAATTGTTTCAAAGCAGCTTTACAGAGATAACAGGAAAACAATGTTGTAATAGTATTGTTCAATTGAAAATTAAATGTCCCCAACTAAGCAAGCCAAAAGGCGAAGGCAACAGTGGCAAGGAACCAAAACTCCATCAGGTGACAGAATGGAGAAAAAAACCTTGGGAGAACCCAGGCTCAGTCGGGGGGCCAGTCCTCCTTTGGCCAACGAAATGAACAGTGTATGATTATGAGTTAGGCAGCATAATGTCAGGAGTCAGATGGGATCAGAACTTTCACGATATTATCCAGTTCATCTGGTTGGGTTGGGTCATCCGGCCGGTGAGGAGATGAGTGGTGAGGTGTGAGTTTAGTGTGAGAGTGAGAGAGAGTGAGTGAGTGAGAGAGTTGAAGTGAGTGGAGTGAGTGAGAGAGTGTGAGAGAGTACGGTGTGAGAGTGAGTGAGAGAGAGAATGAGTGAGAGAGTGAGTGTGAGAGTGAGTGAGAGTGAGAGTGAGAGTGGAGAGGAGTAGAGTGAGAGTAGTGAGTGAGAGTGAGTGAGAGAGAGAGTGAGAGAGAGAGAGTAGAGAGAGAGAGAGTGAGTGAGAAAATATACACACATTAGAGACACTTTCTATCCCCTTTTTACAACCTACCAGAAAGACTTCCACCAGTGAGTGAGTGAGAGTGAGTGTGTGAGTGAGTAAGTGTGTGTGTGTGTGTGTGTGTGTGTGTGTGTGTGAGTGGTGAGTGGAGTGAGTGAGTGAGTGAGTGAGGAGTGAGTGAGTGAGTGAGTGAGTGAGTGAGTGAGTGAGTGAGTGAGTGAGTGAGTGAGTGAGTGAGTGAGTGAGTGTGTGTTACTCACTGGCTGACATGGACATCAGTGCCTGGATTGGTCTCCATGCCATCATACACACCATCATGATGGGGAAGATGGAGATCGTGTTTCCAGACATGTACATGATGAAGAGGTTCATGGGAATCTGCTTCAACGGTCCCAGAGCCACGTCCCAGCATCTCTACACACACACACACACACACACGATCAAACACAAGTAGCGCAACATTTGTTTTAAATTACATAAATCAGCTATATTTTGTGTCTTGGTACTAGACAATATTTACCTCTAAAGTGTGCACCATTTGTTTATATATAAATCTTAGGGATGTGAATTTCTGCCAAAAATGCCATTCGAAAATCGAGGAGCAAAAGTCGATTATCGTTCGAAGATCGAAAAAAAAAAAAAAAAACGAAAAAAAAAACGCACACTCACAATGACAGAAAGGGAGGCCAATTTCATCTTTAGCGATTTGTCATCAAACAAACTGTTTATTAATTGAACAATTAACATGTTTTCGTTGTTTTTTTACATACCGGTAGTTAACATAGAAGAAAAAAACAATAAGCACGACAGTCCGTTTTTGCATCGCCAAACCAGATGCTCGTTAGATTAAAAAAATAATGTCATCATAATGATTTTATGCAAACCTGGCTTGTTACTGCAAAAGCCTAATTTTTAAACAATCATAACTATTCGTGTGATGCCACTGCTGCTACCGCGGATGGCGGGTGTTCATTTCATAAACTGTGGACAATGGTAGCTTATTTAATGTAGCCTATAAATTAATGTATATGTCCAAAAAACGGATAATGTCATTATACTTGTAGTGCTATCGTCAAGTAATAATCTGTTTGGTTGTAAAATGTATTAGCTGAATGAAATGAACTCGAATGTATCGTCCTGTGGAATCATTCATTCACAGACGGCATACGAAGATGTTCAACTAATAAAGATCTTCATCGCTGGCAAAAATATGATGCATTTGCAGATTTGCTTTCACTAGACTAAACTGTAGATCCACGGCCACTTCATCCAATGCTCTCGATGACGTTCTTAAATCTTCCTGTTACGAATCTGTGTCGAGTGTGAATATAAAGCGCTTCAGACGATTCAGTGCGTGCTGGAAACTGAACAGATCAACTGATTCGCAAACCGATTTAGACAGATCTGCCAACTTGTTTGAGGAAGTCTTTGAACAGAATGACTCAAAAGAGTGATTCATTTGTGAATGGAGCATCGCTCATGCCCATAAAAAAGATACAGCGTGCTTGGAATAAACAAACTACGCATTTAACAACATGTATTGCATTAAAATAAAGTAACGAGAGGAACGTCGCCCAACGTAGTGAAGTAAATGTAGCTTGTTACATAGACGGCTACTAGAAAGTAAAGGTTATAGTCACCTCTGTTGGGCTCAGAGTAACGGTCACGACAGCTCTCCTTCTGTTGTTTGTTTACACTATGTATAAAACGCTGGTATACTAGATCACGCAGGAGTGGGTTTCATTCATGTTAGTAACACCTTGTGTGTGTCCCCGACAGGAAAATACCCTGCTGCGCGATCTGTGACAGTAGGCGCGCCGTCAATTATGTCACATTGGAATTGCGCAAAAATATAACGATATTCGAATAAGCAATTTTATGATCAAATTTCGAACGCAGTTCGACTATTCGAAGATCGCGACTCATCCCTAATAAAACTATACAAATATTTTAAATTATCTTCAATTAAAGGCGTTTTCACTGGATGTCATATAAATCTCTGGCGTCCCCAGAATGTGTGTGAAATTTCAGCTCAAAATACCAGATCATTTATTATAGCTTTTCAAATTTGCCCGTTTTTGGGTGTGAGCAAAAACACCCGTTTCTGTGTGTGTCCCTTTAAATGCAAATGAGCTTTAGCTCCGCCGCCTCCAGAAGAGGGCGGGGTCTTTACATCAGAAGAGGGCGGAGTCTTTACATCAGAAGAGGGCGGAGTCTTTACATCAGAAGAGGGCGAAGTCTTTATAGGCTTGTTCGACTTCATGCAGCTCTGCGCAAACTGATCGGCGGCTGACTTGAAGCAGTGCATGCCGGTTAGAAATTCTGTCCGACTTGATACAGCGCCGACGCCACGTGACTGTGACGTATGCCATCAAAGTAGCGCGAGAGCGATTCGAGAGTAGCCGGAGGACTCAGCCAGCGCAGCTTCTGAAGAGCGGCTGCAGGAGCTCTGATGACGACACAGCTGTTCCACGATTCGCTGGACTCACTGCATGACGACGATCACGTGCGTTTCGTGTTTATTCTCACACATTTAGTTCCACTAAAGCTCACAAATCAGTTTTTTATAACAGTAAACACTCTTTTCATGTAGTCGAGATGTATTGTGTTATGTTTATCAAAATAAAACTGATTAAAAAACGTTGATTACACTTCATTGATAGTAGCTGTAGACTTATGTTGAACTTTATTCTTTTTCAAACAGACGCTGTATGAAGCAGTACATAAAGTATTGAATGAAAATGTCTCTGAAACATTTGTGTATTTTGTAAATATTGCATTTATTTCACTTCAGCTGTGGTAAAGTAGGCTATACAAACACCACGTGAGCTGTCACTACGGGAACCAGAAAGTGTCCGACTTCACGTCTCCGTTTGCAGCTCCTCCCCGCCTGCACTCGGCTACTCTCGCCGATCGCTTACATCCAGCCGCAGCCGATGTCGAACACACCTATCGTCTTTACATCAGAAGAGGGCGGAGTCTTTACATCAGAAGAGGGCGGAGTCTTTACATCAGAAGAGGATGGAGTCTTTACATCAGAAGAGGGCGGAGTCTTTACATCAGAAGAGGGCGGAGTCTTTACATCAGAAGAGTGGGTGGAGTCTTTACATCAGAAGAGGGTGGAGTCTTTACATCAGAAGAAGGATGGAGTCTTTACATCAGAAGAGGGCCCCAAGGGAGTCTTTACATCAGAAGAGGGCGGAGTCTTTACATCAGAAGAGGGTGGAGTCTTTACATCAGAAGAGGGCGGAGTCTTTACATCAGAAGAGGGCGGAGTCTTTACATCAGAAGAGTGGGCGGAGTCTTTACATCAGAAGAGTGGGCTGGAGTCTTTACATCAGAAGAGTGGGTGGAGTCTTTACATCAGAAGAGTGGGTGGAGTCTTTACATCAGAAGAGGGTGGGAGTCTTTACATCAGAAGAGGGTGGAGTCTTTACATCAGAAGAGTGGGTGGAGTCTTTACATCAGAAGAGTGGGTGGAGTCTTTACATCAGAAGAGTGGGTGGAGTCTTTACATCAGAACGAGGGTGGAGTCTTTACATCAGAAGAGGGGTGGAGTCTTTACATCAGAACAGGGCGGAGTCTTTACATCAGAAGAGGGCGGAGTCTTTACATCAGAAGAGTGGGGAGTCTTTACATCAGAAGAGGGCGGAGTCTTTACATCAGAAGAGGGCGGAGTCTTTACATCAGAAGAGGGCGGAGTCTTTACATCAGAACAGGGCGGAGTCTTTACATCAGAAGAGGGCGGAGTCTTTAAATCAGAAGAGGGCGGAGTCTTTACATCAGAAGAGGGCGGAGTCTTTACATCAGAACAGGGCGGAGTCTTTACATCAGAAGAGGGCAGAGTCTACATCAGAAGAGGGCGGAGTCTACATCAGAAGAGGGCGGAGTCTTTACATCAGAAGAGGGCGGAGTCTACATCAGAAGAGGGCGGAGTCTTTACACGAGCTTCAGAAACTCCAGCAATAACAAAACAGGCCAATCTCCCTCATCCAGAATCCCAGAATAACCAGTAGCGAGAGACTTACGGAGAGACTCAGCAAGAGTTTCTGAATGTTAGTGGAGACATTTATGTAGTTGTTGTGGAGTTACACTGATCATCTCTTCATCATGTTGAACTTCTACACAAGTGTCCACAGTTCCTGAGGTGTTTATAACTGTGTATGAATAGCGCATCAAATTCGCTCTTGTCGCGAAATTTGCAAATTCGCTCTTGATCAGATCATCGTCACCGTATTTGTGTCCACCCGACCCTTCAGAGGCCCGACTCTCTCTCAGTGTGGCGAGCTTCACCAGAACTGCTCCAGGAGCTGCGCCGGGATGACGGCTGTGTTCAGCGGTACTCCCGCCTGTCCCGCGCCCAGTGTGATGACCTGCTGTTCCCATCACCCTCACACACACTATCTGTCATTTATTTTTGTTTTGATAAATGGAGCCAGCCTCCAAAAGTTATTAATCTGTCCTGTGATTTTTCCTCCTTGTTAGACACGAACTTATGCACTATAGTATGTTGGTTGTCTTTACATTATACTAATATTTCATATAATCTAGATAAAAATAAATAGCATTCAATACTAAATATGTCTCATATATTGAAATCAAGTTTTATGTGATAAAATATTTGCTTTGTTGTGCATTAGAACCACAGTCATATTACAAAATAATGTATTGAAGCATCCAGATACTTCACCACGTGACAGCAGCTAGGCTCCTGATTGGTTAACGCGGCGCAAATTGACACCAAAGTTCAGATTTTTCAACTCGGACGTGAATTTGTGTCAAACGCGTGAATGCACAAAAAGCACTTAATAAAATCATTTGCGCATAAAGCGCCAGACGCTCAATTCGCACCATTCACGTCTACCGCGCCGCACTCTACGCCTCATCACGCCGCAGGAGTTTGGTACACGCGTAACATGTCTTTGCATTGACTTAACACTAGAGGTGTGAACCTACACTGGTCTCACGGTTAGGTTCGATTATGATTATCATGTCTTTGATTCGGTTCAATTTGATATCGCGATGCACCGCATCCTCAATTTTCAATTTTACTTCAAAAGTGATGTATGCACGCGCGTGAGTGTTCGCCTGTTCCAGTTTAAAGGAGTAGTTCACTTTTTAAAAAACTTTTGCTGATAATTTACTCACCCCCATGTCCTCCAAGATGTCCATGTCATTCTTTCTTCAGTCGAAAAGAAATTAATGATTTTGATGAAAACATTCCAGGTTTTTCTCCATATAATGGACTTCAATAGTAGCCAAAACGGTTCAAGCTCCAAATGAGTTTCAGTGCAGCTTCAAAGGGCTTTAAACGACACCAGACGATGAATAAGGGTCTTATCTAGCGAAACGATGCGCCTTTTCGAAAATAAATAAAACAGTTTAAGTATTATTAGCACAAATGCTCGCCTTGCTCTGTCCTGAGATGCACGTTTGTGATTCTCCTGAAATGAACAAATCTTTTTTCGAGTCATTTTATTCATTCAACGAACGAAATGACTCGAAAAAAGATTTGTTCATTTTGATTAACGAGTTCGAACAGGAGAATCACATATGTATGTTCAAACTGTGTAGCGCGCGCACAGCAGAGAGGGAGAGACACCTTGCGGTGTGTGTGCTAGTGTGTGTGTGTGTGCCTCAAGAAGCAGATGTAACTTGCATGCGCATGTAAGAATGTTTAATTCTAAGAATGCGTCTCGCCTCCCTCTGCCA